>QEPC01000841.1:2372367-2409160 GCA_003113815.1 Sphenodon punctatus | reverse complement strand
TAATTATTTTGAGAAAAGACAGTTCACTTCTAAGTTCAGGTTGGTGGTGAGATAACAGTGGAATGAAGGAGAAATAGGGAGGTTCCCTATCTAAACTGAAGCCAGCTGCACTTTTGAGCAAAAGGAATCCTCCCTACGTGCAAAAGGTAATCTTCAAAAGGTGAGGCTTATCTATGTAAAGAGAAACAAAGCCTGTCTAATTTAAAGGGCGAAGCAAGCATTCCTAACATGGCGGGGTAACTACAGGTTATAGGCTTTTAATATTTCTAAGATGGTGGAGGGTACCATGGGGCAGACAGAAATATAGGTTTTTCTTCATCAGACTCCGATCTTGCCACCATCATCCATGCATTTATCACCTCAAGTTTGGACTACTGCAGCGCACTCTACGTAGGACTACCTTGGTAATGACTCGGAGAGTACACCTGGTACAGAATGCAGCTGCTCGTCTCCTTGGGGGGGCGGGCCACCAGGAGCACACCAGCGCTCCGTCCTCTGCATTCACTGCCTATAGTCTTCCGAGTCTGATTCAAGGTGTTGGTTATTACCTTTAAAGCCCTATACGGCCTGGTCCCCGATTACCTGCAGGATCGCCTCAGCCCTTGTGTCCTGAATCATCCCCTGCGGTTGACCGGGGGCACCTGCTTGAAGGTCCCCCAGGTTTCCTGGGTGGCGACGTTCGAGCGGGCGTTCTCAATGGCTGCGCCACGGCTATGGAACTCCCTCCAGGTAGAGATTCATCTTTCTCCGAATCTCCCCTCCTTCTGCAGACAGTGTAAAACGTGGCTGTTTCGCCAGGCTTTTGGTGAGGAGGGATGGGTAATGGGTGGTGGTTTTATGTTATTTTGGGGGATAACGGGTCCTTTTCGGGTCCTTGACTGTTGCTTGATTTAAACTGATATTTATTTTTGTATTTTATATTGCGTGTTTATGCATTGTTCACCTCCTGGAGCTGCTTTTAAGCAGGAGGGGGCGGTATAGAAATGTTGAAAATAAATGAATAAATCCCTGAAGGATTAGGGCAGAGGTGGGGAACCTCAGGCCTTGGGGCCAAATGCGACTCTCAACTAGTTTTTATGTGTCCCCTTTCCAGTTCCTGAATCTAGCCCCTGGATCCCACTTCCTACCCCCAAGTGCTAAAAAAACCTGAGCTCAGGTTACGGGAGCAGAGATGAGGACATGCACACAAGGATAAGGGACGGATCCATGGCACAGACCTATGATCTGGACCCTCCTCTTCCTGAAGCCCTCATACTCACAATTTCTATGCAGCCCTCAGAACTTGTACTAATTTTCAAGATGGCCCCTGGGAGGGAAAAGGTTCCCCGTTCCTAGCTTAGGGCAGTTCACAACAATAAAAAAAATTGGAAACAAAATACAAATTAATCAAACCCTCTGCCCACACCCCATCTCTCATCTGGGAGTCCCCTTCTCATCCATACCAAAATCCATTCCCCTTCTTTGCACAGAGGGGCCATGCTTGTCCCTGAAAACCCCTGCTACCTCCTTCATCAATTAAATTAATCCCAAATACAATCAGTCTAATCTATAATCTAATGTGGTATAATCATATATAATGCAATATCTAATATAACATAATCCTATAAAATACCATCACTTACAAGTAAACAAATCACATTCTCCCTGACCACACTCCCTTGCTTCTCACTCACCATTCATGAAGTTGTGTCTAAATATTGCAATGCTGTGTCTCTGTGGTAGGTGAGGGTGAAATCCTATGTCCTGTGTTATGCACACAGTCAGATTAGATTATCACAATGGTTCCTTCCAGCCTTAAACTTGGTGCACAAT
Source organism: Sphenodon punctatus (assembly GCA_003113815.1). Classification (NCBI taxonomy): domain Eukaryota; kingdom Metazoa; phylum Chordata; class Lepidosauria; order Sphenodontia; family Sphenodontidae; genus Sphenodon; species Sphenodon punctatus. The sequence continues at coordinate 2,407,348 of QEPC01000841.1, read as the reverse complement.
CCTCTGCCATTACTCAATAGCAAAACTCCTATTGTCTAGGCACAACAAGGAGAGAGAAAGATTGAGTGAGAATCTTAACTATTTTCATAGCTGAAAGTTAGAAAATTAAGTTATTTCATCTTCATCTCGACTGGGAAAGGGTGTGTCTTGTAGAAGTGTGAGCTGATGCCACTTTTTTTTTCTTTTAAAGTTCTCATTCCCAGATTGCAACTTTAAAGTACAGAAGGGCAAAGAAGGGACAGGTCGAGTAGTTATGTGGAAGATGGGGATCACCAACAGCTATACCTTAGAAGCTACTTTCTGTGGGTCTAAACTGGGTAAGGCAAAACCTTTTTTACTCATGGGTTAGTATTAAGAATCATTAAATGAAACCTGCTGCTTTTACAGTATGGATCTGTGGCAGACTGGGCTTCTCTCTCCAAAGAACTCTGTTTGATAGAAAGAAATAATAATTTTACTGGTCCTGCTCTCAGGCCACAATTATTACAGATGTGTATTGGAGGGGTTGTACATAGCAAAAGAAGTGAGTGATTCTGGATACCAAATTAGAGTAGCTAAACACAGATACGCCTGAATGGATATTATTGTACAGTTGAGAGGGAAAGTAGCTGATCTGTGTTTTCTTGTCAGAAAAAAGTAAACCTTACACAACTTAGTTTTGTCCAAAGTAAAACCATGTGTTAATTCAGCATCTCACAGGCAGTCTTCGGTGGTGTGTTTGAATTGGAAATGTCAGAGCTAGTGCAACTCCACCAGTGGTAGCAATGATAAAGCTACCATGTGGACAAGGCTTTGACATTCTTAGCGCTGTCTGTACTAGAACTCCACCAATTACTGCCACTAGTGGACAACTACTGGCCTAATTTGACTTGTTTTCACATAGTGCTGCTGGGTGGGGGGATGGGTGTGCGGTGGAGGTGGGTGTGCGCCCGTTCCCACGGGCGCACACCCACGGAGCCTTCTCCGTTTTATTGGATGGCTCCGTGGGTGGGTGATGGGTGTGCACCAGGAACATGCATGCACCCCCACCCACCGCCTGTGGTGTTTCCACGGACGCACACCCATCCCCCCACCCACTGCCGTGGCGTGCACATGGACATCCCCCCCCGCCACACACCTGCCTGCACTCCCAATGGGGGGTGAGGGTGTCCATGTGGAAAAGGTCTTAGTGTATACAAGGCCATGTTGATTAGAACAGAGGATGTTTGTGTGCCCAGAATGACCAATATAAAATTTACACATAAACTAGGCTATGTCGCTGGCCATACAAGGCAGCTTTGCCAACCCCAGAGAGTCAGCTTTGTTGTACTATTAAATGCCTTTTATCAAATGACTTTTGGATTGTCACACTAGCCTTTGATGATGTGTCTTAAATGAACATGTTTGTTCAGTTTAACTTCTATACACATGGATTTTCTCTTCATTTCTGGGCCATGTTAATGGCACTATCCTTTGGTTAAATTTAATTTGTTTTTATTGCCTGTCACTGTTACCCCTGCAGAATCTCAGTTGATATATTTCTTCCTGTTTAATGGGAAAGGACTCTCTCGCATTGGGTATCAGTAGCTGTTACCCACTGTGAGACAGGGCTAAAAGGTCACCATTTGTGTGTTCTGTCAAAGGCATAGAACCCAGGAGATCCGTTCCAAGAAATGCTGCTGAAGCATGGAAAGTGGAAGATCTATTCCAATCATATTATTTGGACTATTGTATTGAGGCAGTAGAAAACTAATGGCTTTCAGCAAGAGCTTTGGGACTGGGGGAAAGGTTTTGGTAGCAATACATTTTTAGATTACAAGTCTGCAAAACAGTGACTAAAATTAGATTTTTCTAGTGTTCTGTGACAGACACATTTTTAATTTGCATTCAGCTACTGTGTTTATCATCACTGCAGGTGGTGAATGGGACAACCATGTCTTTGATTGTGAGTATCCTTCTATGTTGTAGGCAATAGACAGGGCACCCACTTCAATACAAAAGACCTAGAGTCAATAGGATACCATTTCTGTGATGCCCTGTTGGATTACTGTGATCCAGACAAGAGTAAGGTAAGAAAATGCCTTCTTAGATCTGTTGGAATAAAAACATCCTGCAATAAAACATGTTACCTTCTAGGGGAATAATAATACCAAATATATTTGGTATGGATAAGTAATTCTTATTTCTTAGGGCCTTTTCACATGGGCACCACCCCCCTCACACTGCACACGTGTGTGGTGCAGGGCAGCTGTGTGAACGCCGTGGCAGGTGCGGGCGGGATAGGGAGGCCCCCATGGGAATGGTGCCCACGGTGGGTGGGGGTGCATGCATGCATGCTCCCATGCTCCACCCATCTCCACCCATCACCCACACACAGAACAACGAGCTCCAATGCTGGTTGCTCCATGCATGAAGGTGGGTTGGGTGTGCACCCGTGGGAACAGGCACACACCCACCTCCACCCATCGTGGGCGCACACCCATCCCCCGCCCCCACTGCAGCCCATTTGAAAAGGGCCTTACACTCAATAAAGCATTGGGTGTAATTATTCACTATGTGTATGATCTCTTCTAGTATTACCTGTGTCTGAAAGAATTAGAAGAAATGGTGAAGCAGCAGGCTAAGATGACCACAGAGAATCTAAGTTATGATTCGGATGCCTCTCTCACAGAAGTCACATTAGACAGAGATTTCAGGTACAGAAAACTGTTGAGATATGCTGAAATGTATTCTGCCTTGCTATGCACTTAGGTAAATAGGAGTGGAATGTACATTAGAATATTTGTCAAGAACTTGATATTGAACTTAATGAAGAATTTTAAGTTAGTATTGTGCAGATAGAACCCCAACCCTGACTTGTTTCAAGTTGTGCTTGTCCTTCAAAGGAAAGCTCGTCTCATTTCACTTGGGTTGGTGTTGGAAGGCTCTAAGGGAGAGCAACACTCATTTATTTAGTTTTTCCACATCCTTAGTTGGTGGTAGCCATCAGACTGAAAACTACCATCATTGTGACTCTAGGTATTTTCAGACATTACGAGATCACGCTCAACCACAATCAATTCCCTGTGGTGGGGAATGGTCCCGTAACGTCTGTTGGGGAACTGGAAGTTCCCCCCCAGATGTTTATCACGCTCAATCCCCACCGGGAATCCCATTCACCACTTGATCAGCTGAATCTGCGAGGCTGGCGCCAATCGTGTGGTGAAGGTGATTCCCGGCGGGGATGAAGGGGCCCATCACGTCTGGATGGGGATCACGGCCTGGAATCCCCGCCAGGATTCTGGCCCGTGGTCATTTCGGGCGGGCGCTGTGGCCGCATTGGCCGCAACACCCGCCCATCTCTCCAGAGGGCGGGCGGTGAGGGAGCGTGGAGGGGGCGCGGCCATGTAGCCACACGTTGCGCCATGCAGCCCCGCCCCCCTCCCCGATTCGCCGCCGGGATCCCCCAACACGTCTGTTGCCCATGCCGGAGTGATCCCGACGGGGAATCTCAGGGTTGTTTCCGTGACGGGGCGAAGCCACCCCATCACGTCTGAAAACACCCAATGATTTTGCAAAAAATATTTCACATGCATAGAACGATAAAATTCTCCTGATCAAGGGCACAGTTCTGTTCTTGCCAAAGTCAACTGCAAAACTCCCATTCTTTTTAATAAGAGTAAGATCAAGCTATAGGTATTACCAGATGTAATACTACTCACTTGTTTTTATTTATAAAACTGTACCTGAATGCAGCCATGCATCTTGTAATCAGCATGGGTTTGTGAAACATTTTTCATGTATCCTAGACAGGGTGTGGTTACCCTTTTGATCCCAAATACAAGAGATGGGAACGAAGTAATTGATGATATCTTTTATTGGACCAACTTCTGTAAATGAGAATATGCAAACATCCTCAAGTGTGTAAGAAGTCAGAACTGTAAACTGGTCAAAATTATTATTATTATTATTATTATTATTAACAAACATTTATATAGCACCAGCAGTGTACCTGGCACTTTACAAAGTAATAAAATAGACATGGTCCCTGCCCCTAGGGCTTACAATCTGAGAGACAGGAGCTGGGGGAGAGACTTAGGAAGGGGAACAGAGGGAGAGACAAGGGGTCTAACATTCATGAAGATGCGAGGTCTCAAGTGCACGTACTTGGCTTGGTTACGATGAGAATGACAGCAGGCAGGTCCATGTTGCAAGGATAAGGGTAAACCGATCGTAGGTATAGGAATAGTGGCTCAGCAGGATAAAGAGTCAGACAGAGCAGAGCGAAAGAGGTGAGTTTTAAGGAGAGATTTGAAGGTATGAAGGGAGGGGGCAAGGCGGATGTGGACAGGGAGGGAGTTCCAGGCATGGGGGGCAGCAAGTGAGAAGGGACGAAGGCGCTTAGGGGAGCAGGGAAGGCGTGGAAGGGTGAGAGAAGGGACAGAGGAGGAGCGAAGTGCACGGGCTGGAGTATGGAGGGTGATAAGTGCAGAGAGGTAGAGGGGAGCAAGGTTGTGAAGAGCTTTATAGGTGAAGACTAGGAGCTTGATGCAGGAAAGGTATGTATATATATATATATATATATGGAAAAATCACTTGGAAGGGAGCTGTTATGAAAAATCCATCAGCATATCAACCATTTAAGATAAAGAGGAGATACCAATAATCAAATAATAAACAGGATAGATGCAAGCTAAGATGTACGCGTAAGTGAACACTAGGAAGGAGCTGTAGGAAAGAAGGTTCAAAGAGGAAAGTTAACATTTCAAAATGCAGGTTAGGTCTGTTGCACATTTCTGTCATGGCGTTTGAAGCCCAAATCTTTATTTAGGCTGTTGTTTTTGGTATTCAATAGAGTTGTGAATTGTAGCTCCCAGCCCCTGTCTTTTCAAGATGTTGTACAGATTACCTTTCAAGACAAGGACTGAGAGATTAGAAATGGACCAGTTGCTTGGTGAAAACTGAACACTCACAATTGATTCAAAGCTTTTGTCCATAATCTTTTTTCCTGTGGGCGTTCATTCGTTTGTATAAGGAGTGATTGGTTTCACCAACATAGTTTCCATGGGGGCATTTAGTGTGCAGGTCATCTGAACTACTTTGGCTAATGTATCCTTGGTGCTGTGTACTGCAGTAAATTTACTTTGACCATTTGATTGCTGTATTACCCTATTAAGTTGTCATATACTATTATACTATAGTCTACTAGTGTACTATTATACACTAGTATACATAATTGTTTAATTATACACTAACATTTGAATAACATTTATGCATTGTTATGATGGAACATGAAGGAAAAACAAGTGGGCGGGGGAAGTGGTGCGGTGGGGGAAGGCAGGGCAGGAGAAATTGCTTTAACAGGCAGTGACAACCACATATAGAAGCAATGATAGCTCCCTTAGCTAACACCACAATGCAGCCACATGCCCAGAATGCATTGTACTCCGTGCTAGTGGGCAACAATGCAATTTGACCAAAAGAATCTGGTGTATTGCACCAAGGAATATCATCTGGGGGTTAGCTTGTGGTAGTCATTCAGACATGCAAGTATGGGTACATTCACACCTGCCGGTCCGGGCCAGTCCGCGCAGATTTTGGCTCCAGGAGAGAATCTGGAAGCCAAAACAAGCGCAGGGTTTGGCCAGTACAAAAGCCCTCCCCTCCCCAACGGGTTTGCTGGCAATTACCCGGAAAGGTACAGAGCTGGATTTCCCTGCTCTGCACTCTTCTGGGTGATCGCTGACAAAGCCACACGGGGGCGGGCTTTCACACCGGACAAACCCCGTGCATGTTTTGGCTTCCGGATTCTCTCCCGAAGCCAAAATCTGTGTGGACCAGCCTGGACCAGCAGGTGTGAATATGGTCTATGTTAGCATATATATATTCCTGGCTGTATACCAGTGACATCATCACAGGCGGTACCAGTGGCTGAACACGCATGTAACATTATTCTTGGCAATACCCTATAAGACAGCAAGAAGAAAACTGTTTTAGAGCCTGACACTGTTTTCTGCAAGAATTACAAGTATAACAAAAACATTTATTTTCAAATGTTTCTCACAGTATATATACTGTACAGTGAAAAGTGTTTTCCATCATATGAACTTTTAGAATGCTATGTTAAGACAGGAAAGGATACATTAATGGTGTTTTAAATAATGGAAGATACCAAATCTATACCTCCTTCCACATGTAAAGCTCTGGCAAAATTTAGCTTACATTGTGCAATTCTACTTCAGTGGGAATGGGAATGCACTTTGAAAATCAGGCCAGAATTTTGTCCATTGTGTCATGTTAAATTCAAAAACTGTTTTCCAGTTCCTAGTTTACAAAGCGACTAGCTTCATGAAAAGTGTATTATATTCTTCTTAGCACATGTGAATGTATTGCTCTGACAAGGGGCCAGGTTGAAATTTATCCAGTTTAGCACTGGGGTAGGTATGGCATAGGCAGCCTCACAGCATGATCCTCAGGACATGAGCTCTATCTCTTAGAGTTGGCATGAGTCATATTCCCTTCAGTGGGACTAACTCTGACATTAAGTGCCCCGAGGATTATGCTAGTGGTGTAGGAATTCCTATGAGGAAAAACTGGCAACCTAAGTTCAACCAACTACCTTCCCCTAGACCTTTTCCACGTGGAACTCAAGACCGGGTCAGATGTTTTTTCTTAAAATAAATGAATTTTACTAAAAAGAATGCTTTTGATCATACAGCGGAGCTTTTCCGGGTAGTACGGGGGCTGGTCAGTCCGGCCTCCCTCAACCTGGGGATTGAGTCATCTTCCGCCCACTGTGACCTTTTTGCAGATTATTTTGCGGAGAAAATCACTCATATTCACCAAGACCTCGATGCCGCACTTAATACAGTGGAGGAAGTAGAGGTTGTAGAAGCCCCAACTTGTCCAGTTTTATGAGATCACTTTCAGTCGGTGACACCCGCTGGCGTGGTGGAGGTGCTGTGGGCTGTTTGAGCCAGTTCTTGCAAACTAGATCCGTGCCCATCCTGGCTGATTAAGAGCTGCCAGGAGACAATGGGGCCATTGCTGGCTGGGGTGGTCAACGCCTCCCTGTAGGAGGGCAGAGTGCCAGGCTGCCTCAAGGAGGCAGTGGTACGGCCTCTGCTCAAGAAACCATCGCTTGACGTTGACGCCCCTGCCAGCTATCAGCCTGTCTCTAACCTTCCTTAGGGGTTTGTCCTGCACTGACTTCCCAGGTTTGGAACCTGGGGGTGCTCCTCGATGCACAGCTCCGCCTGGATCTCCAGGTGGAGGCTGTGGTGAGGAGTGCCTTCCGCTAGTTACATGTGGTGCGGCGGCTTCGGCCGCTGGTGTTGGTTCCGGATCTGGCCATGACCATCCATGCTTTTATTACCTTTCGGTTAGATTACTGTAACACGCTTTATGTAGGGCTGCCTATGGTGACAGCTCAGAGGCTGCAGCTGGTGCAGAATGCGGCGGTCCAGCTCTTGGTGCGGCTGGGCCACCGGGAGCACATTACACCAGTGCTCCAATATCTGCACTGGCTGCCAATAGTCTTCCGGGCCCAATTCATAGTGTTGGTTTTAACCTATAAAGCCTTACACGGCCTGGGCCCTGCGTATCTGCAAGACCGCCTCACTCTCCGGGTTCTAGATTGGCCCCTGCGGTCTTCTGGGGGGGGCATGTTGGAGATTCCCCAGGTTTCCTGGGGGGCCACGCAGGACAGGGCGTTCTTGGTGGCTGCACCTTTGGAACTCCCTCCCGGTGGGGGCCCGTCTGGCCCCAGACCTTCCGGCTTTCCATAGGAACTGTAAGACTTGACTGTTCCGTCAGGCATTTGGCGAGGGAGAGGGGTAGGGGTGGGATGGGTGGAGTGGATTCTGTTTTTTCCCCCCTTGTTTTATTTATTATGTTTTTGTTTGAAACTATATTTTTATATTGTATTTTTATTTGTTGTTAGCTGCTCTGGGCTGCCATGTGGCGGGAAGAGTGGGGTAGAAGCATGTTAAATAAATAAATAAATAAATCATACAAACAGTCAGATAATAGAAAAAATCAGGGAGTGAAAAATAAGTGGGAGGTAAAAAGAAGTAGTTGAGAAACAAAAATCCAGTAATGCATTGGTTGATTAAGTTAGCATCTGTAATTATTTGCAAAAGTGAAGTAGAATAAGATATTGCATAAATCTTCCTTTAATCCTAAATAAAGATATTCTAAACTAAGGTAAGCCCCCTCAGAAGAATGGTCAGTTCCTCTGAAGTGGTTCTGCTGCTTACCCTCCGAAGAAAACAGGAATAGGAGAAAAAGCCTTCTGTTAGAAAAGTAAAGACTCTGGGTAAAAACAGACGTGTGGCCATTGGGACTGCTCCCCGGGGCACCAAATCCCAGGCAACGCAGCCCAGGGAACTGACATGACATGACTGTGGCTGGGGAACTGTCCTGCTGGCTGCACAGTCCGGGTAGAGCCAGGAGCACAACAAATGGGCAGGCAGGCGGCAGTCGCAACCGCACTGTGCTCCTAGCACCCCGCCCCTTGCCATGATGGGCAGCCATGGTGGCCACTGAGGCACAGCCATGACTGCTGGCCATGGGGGTCCCCAGCCCAGGTTTGCCACAGTTGCACAGATGTGTTAGCCTGCTTTGACCTGCTTGGGCAGGCCTTAGCCGAGGCTGTGACCTCAGAGGTTTTCCAAGGTCACAGCCTGGGCTAGCCACCATCAAGGCCTGGGTCAGAAGCAGGCCAACATCTGGTGGCCCCAGAACAGATGTGCTGGTGGTTTGCGGGACAAAGCAAACTACCATCACATCTGTTTTTACTATTTGTGTCAGAATGCCTAGTTGGCACTCAGGACAGGGACTCCCTCTCCCCCTCTGTTCAAGCTCGTCTCACCACCTGTCTCTCCGATATCTCCACCTGGATGTTTCAACGCCAAGTCAAACTGAACATGGCAAAAACTGAACTCCTTATCTTCACGCCAAGTCTTTCCTCTCCCTCTTCCCTGTCAATTGCCATGACAGGGTCTCCATCCTCCCTGGCCCCCAAGCTCACACTTAGGCTTCATCTTCGACTCACACCTCACCTTCAAACCCTACATTGACTCCATTGCCAAATCCTGCCGCTTCTCCCTCCACAACATTGCTAAGATCTGCTCTTTTCTGTCTGTCTCCTCTGCCAAAACTCTCATCCACGCCCTTGTCATCTCACGCCTTGACTATTGTAACCTCCTCCTCACTGGCCTTCCCCGCTCCCACCTTTCTTCCCTGATCTCTGTTCAAAACTCTGCTGCCTAGCCCGTCGCTCTGACCACGTGAAACCTCTCCTCTCTTCACTGGCTCCCTCTTCCTGAGCGTATTCTGCACAAGCTCCTTATTTTCACCTACAAAGCCCTTCACAACCTCGCTCCCCCCTACCTCTCTGCCCTGATCTCCCTCTGAACCCCTACTCGAGCACTCCGCTCCTCCTCCATCCCCACCCTCACCCTCCCACGCCTCCCCTGCTCCACCAACTACCTTCATCCCTTCTCTCTTGCTGCCCCGCATGCCTGGAACTCCCTCCTTGCCCTCGTCCGCCTTGCCCCCACCCTCCATGCCTTCAAGTCCCTCCTCAAAACCCACTTCTTCCGCTCCACACTTCCAAACTCCTGCTAAGCATCCCCACCCAGGATTATCCCCCACCTGTCAATTTACTGTAACCAAACCAAGAATGTGTACCTGAGCTCTCACATCCTCATGAATGTCGCTTCCCTTGTCTCTTCCTCTGTTTTCCCCTTCCCTTTCTTCCCTCCCCATCTTTAGATTGTAAACTCTCAAGCAGGGACCATGTCTATCTTGTTCTTTGTAAGCACCAGGTACATCGCTGCCGCTATATAAATGCTTATAATAATAATAATTAATAATGATTAGCCTTCATTTTTAGGGCATTTTTATAGACCACATAGTTACTGGATTCACATTTATAGTAGCCCCTATAGTTATACATTCAGCTAAATCTCAGCCAAATAAGGTAAAACACTTTTATCCAATCAGCATCTCATCATACATTCCACCTTTCTCCTAATTTCTAATTTCACCTGCCAGTCTGACTATACACTTGACCTTTCCTCTACTTCTGCCTACCAGCCTAACTGCTCCTTCCTCTTTTCTCCCTCCTGACATGATGTGAAACTAACAGTGACAAGTGAACTAACTTATGCTCTCTCTCTAGGCCTCCAAGCCTGCTATGCCAATTCAAGCAGTTTTTTTGCATAAAAAGCAGGGCCCTGAGCCAAACGCGAGTCCGTGATTCGGGGATTTCCCACATAATCCCCCTCCCCCCACAGAATCTCCTGCCCTGCTTCTCCCAGCACAGAATTTCTAGCCTGCACTGAGGAGACGCGGGACAGGAGATTCTACGGGGGGAGGGGGATGATGAAACCCTTGGGTCTCCCCTCCCCCCACTAGGCTGCGTTGGGTGTGGGGGGGGGCTGCTAGGGCTTGCCTCTCCCCCCTCCTCAGCGTGGGAAACAAACACACCTAGCAGCCGCAGCGGTGGCAGCAGCTTCTCTCAACAGACTGCGTGACATCATCTGGCCGCGTCGCTCTGGAGACCCTGTTGGGAGGGGCCGTGAAGCAGCCAGAAGAAGTGACTTGGAAAGCGCTGAGAGAAGCTGCCACTGCTGCCGCCACTGCTAGGTGTGTTCATTTCATTTGCCAGGCTGAGGAGGGTGGGGGGAGGTGAGCCCTGGCAGACTCCCCCACCCAACACAGCCTGGGGGGGACGGGGAGGGCAAGCTGGCCCTGCGCTGTATCTGTGAGGCTGGGGAGCCCAGCACAGTGAGGTGCAAAATTGGGCCCACAGACTCCCACGGAATTTTTTTTTAAAAAAAATTGTAATGTCTTGTGCCACTGACCTTGCTAGTGGTTCTGTAACAAACTACAATCCATATTCAGTATTAAGTGATCATGTCATTCTGCTTTTTTTAAACACCAGTTCCTTATTTGCTGCTTCTTCACCAATATACGAGTGAAGACTTCAGCTTTAGGAAGTACTTTGACTATTTCACATTGGAGATATTATAGTGTGTCCTACAAGGTTTGCAGACGTTAAGAGAATTGGGGCCCTGGTAATAAGCAAGCAGCCATAAAATTGAGCAGTAGGCTTTTATAGGCAGCCTACAGCCCAGATTCCCAACAATGTGATTCACCTTGAACAATCTACCCAAATTTCCATGGGCCAGTCAGTCCTTGACCTCTCTGTTAAGACTGACCAATTTGGGGGCAATTACTGTTAGTTGGACTGATGGTTTGAGTGGTGGTCAGTTGTGAGCAGGACTGCGATCCCAAAATCTTTTCAAAAGGAGTAATTATATAAATTCTTGAACTTCTTTCTACTTTTTAGTTAATACAATAAATGAAATTCTCTTGGCTTTTATCAATTATTATATTGTTCAAAGTTGTATCCTCAGAATGAAGAACAGGTTAGAGAAACACAATGGTCTCTTTTGCCCTTAATGTCTGCAAACCTCATAGGACACACTATAATATCTCCAATGTGAAATAGTCGAAGTACTTCCTAAAGCTGAAGTCTTCACTCATATTGGTGAAGAAGCAACAAATAAGAAACTGGTATTTTAAAAATGCAGAATGACATGATCACTTAATGCTGAATATGCATTGTAGTTTGTTATAGAACCACTAGCAAGGTCAGTGGCACAAGACAAGATTACATAAAATTGGTTCAAAATGTGAAATTTAGATTATAGCACAGTTAACTGGAAAGACTACACAGCAAAACTCTCCAGAGAACCCTACAGCCTCTTAAATGAAATTCCTCAGTGTTACATTACTTTCCCCCAGATCCTGCAGGTACTGCAATCTAATTGTGTGCTCTGGCAGAGCAAGGCATGAAAATGACCAGTTTTGTAGTGTTTGTAGCAGGGTTACCTGAACTGAACACTGACTTCTTGTATGGACGAGTCTCAGCAAAGTATTTTGTTGTCAAAACATTTGAACTAGCACAATGTTCCTCTTTTGCAGCTCTGACAGCTCAGACTCCAATGATATTGCTGCACACCAAGTAAAATCAGATATCCAGGTATGCTATGAACTTCACTCAGCTGGTTAGATCTTTGTTGGATTTTACATTAAGGGAATTGTTACAGCTGAATAGGCTAAACCTGCTTTGAAGGACAAAAAAGATTGTAAGAAACTAGTCATAATGTATATAATAGTTAATTAAATGCAACAAGGCTCTGGATCCTCCTTTTGAATAGTGTGGATGGCAAATTGCATGAACTCAAGCTGAACTGTACTACTTAGTGCAATCCAATGAGAAATGCAGGTGGGAGGATGAGGGGCTTCCCATAATTATCTCAAAATATATTTTTTAATGTTTTGCTTGCAAATAAAGAGTTTTGCAATAGAAGTTGAATGGCCCAGTGACTAGCATGATACCAGCACGGAGCTGGGGAATGTTTGTATCTGCATATGCACTCTGGTTCAGCCATGCTTCTCAAACTGAACGTGCTTAGTGCCCGTGTATCAATGCTAAGAAATGCTTCTTTGGTACACTTAATTCCCCATTGGCTCTACCCCACAGGTGGCTGCAACCCAGCACACACACCACAATATCCCACACCCTCCCCGCGGGGCCCATGAATCTGGTCACCAATCTCCTTAACAGAGAGAACCCTGACTTCCAGCCCCCAGCAGCTGGGCACGGGGAGTTAGACAGCAACTGCTGAGCTATCCCGTAAAGCGGCTGCACTACCACCCCATCTCCTTACCCCTTCACATTCCCAGTACACTATTATTATTATTATTATTATTTATTAACAAACATTTATATAGCGCCAGCAGTGTACCTGGCACTTTACAAAGTAATAAAACAGACACGGTCCCTGCCCCTAGGGCTTACAATCTGAGAGACAGGAGCTGGGGGAGAGACTTAGGAAGGGGAACAGAGGGAGAGACAAGGGGTCTAACATTCATGAAGATGCGAGGTCTCAAGTGCACGTACTTGGCTTGGTTACGATGAGAATGACAGCAGGCAGGTCCATGTTGCAAGGATAAGGGTAAACCGATCGTAGGTATAGGAATAGTGGCTCAGCAGGATAAAGAGTCAGACAGAGCAGAGCGAAAGAGGTGAGTTTTAAGGAGAGATTTGAAGGTATGAAGGGAGGGGGCAAGGCGGATGTGGACAGGGAGGGAGTTCCAGGCATGGGGGGCAGCAAGTGAGAAGGGACGAAGGCGCTTAGGGGAGCAGGGAAGGCGTGGAAGGGTGAGAGAAGGGACAGAGGAGGAGCGAAGTGCACGGGCTGGAGTATGGAGGGCGATAAGTGCAGAGAGGTAGGGGGGAGCAAGGTTGTGAAGAGCTTTATAGGTGAAGACTAGGAGCTTGTGCAGGATTCGTTCAGGAAGGGGAAGCCAGTGAAGCGAAGAGAGGAGGGGCTGCACATGGTCGAAGCGACTGGCGAGGTAGATGACCCTGGCAGCAGAGTTTTGGACAGAGATGAGGGGAGAAAGGTGAGACCGGGGAAGGCCAGTGAGAAGGAGGTTACAGTAATCGAGGCGAGAGATGACCAGAGCATGAACAAGAGTTTTGGCAGACGAGACAGAGAGAAAAGGGCGAATCTTAGCAATGTTATGGAGGGAGAAGCGACAGGATTTAGCAACAGAGTCAATGTAGGGTTTAAAAGAAAGGGCTGAGTCAAAGATGAAGCCTAGGCTACGGGCTTGGGGGACAGGCAGGATGGTGACTCCATCAATAGTTATTGACAGTGAGGAAGGAGAGGAAGGATGAGGGGGGAAGATAAGGAGTTCAGTTTTAGCCATGTTGAGTTTGAGTTGACGTTGAGACATCCAGGTAGAGATGTCAGAGAGACAGTTGATGAGACGAGCTTGAACAGAGGGAGAGAGAGAGGGAGTAGAGAGATAGAGTTGAGTGTCATCAGCATAGAGGTGGTATTGGAAGCCATGGGAGGCAATGAGTTTGCCTAAGGATGAGGTATAGATCGAGAAGAGGAGAGGGCCAAGAACAGAGCCTTGAGGAACACCAACTGAGAGGGGGAAGGAGGAGGAGGTGGAGTTGGAGAGAGACACATTAAAGGAGCGGTCAGAGAGATAGGAGGAGAACCAGTTATGGACAGAGCCACAAAAGCCAAGGGAGTGAAGGGAATGTGGCAATGACACCTGTGGCAATGTGTGTTCTTTTGGTCTTTTTTTATTGCACAAGGAAAAATAGCATAACAAAAAAAAACTGCTTTACAAAACTGACCATTTAGAATTTTTTAGAGTTTAATTTTATTGTTTATGTAGGAAAAACAAATAAACAGAATCCCTTGAGACTTTGTACCATGTACAGTCAGCCAGTCTGAGATTCAAATCAGCATTCCTGAATAAGGCTGCTTCTACACGAGCATTATCCCGGGATCTAATTGTTCGTGTAGATCACGGGTGGGGAAACCTCAGGCTCAGGGGCCAAATGCGGCCCAAGGCAAGTTTTTATGTGGCCCCGTTCCACTTCCTGGATCTGGCCCTTGGATCCAGTTCTTACCTCCAATCACTGAAAAATTGAGCTCAAGAGAAGGGAGCAGAGATGAGGGCATGCAAACAAGAATAGAGGACAGTTCCATGGCACAGATCCATGATCTGTGACCTCCTTTCCTTGAGTGCATCCCTTAAGCACCTCTGCCCCAACTTCTGTGCGGCCCCCGGAGCTTGTGCAAGCTTTCAGAGTGGCCCCTGAGAGGGAAAAGGTTCCCCTCCCCTGGTGTAGACATATCCCAGTATAAATAATAACTGCTTCCTGGTTTTATCCTGGAATTGTAAAATCTAATTTTCAAGGTTCTACTGGGTCCACTATCTCCAAGGGCACTGGCATCACCACCGATCTGTTGTATTTCCAGAAATTGGAGCAGAAGAAGGCACTGAAATTCAGCTGTGCTGCACCATAGGACTGATGCATTCCTTCACTCTGTACTGGGATAAACATCTACACTGCCATCCCAGGACAGTTCTTTATCCTTGAAAATTAATAATTATGTAGACACTTATCCCTGGATGACAGTATCTGGATGTCATCCCAGTATTACAGCTAATCCCAGAAGTATTGTGCTTGTGTAGAAACAGCCGAAGGCTTAGGCTGCTGTCCAAAGTCTGTTGACTCATCAACAGAGCTGCTCAGTACAAATCTTACCCTATTCCTAATGGCAATACATCTTTCCGTCCAGCAATGGCATTTGAGATCTCTCTGAGGTCTAAGAGTTCCATCTTAGATCTATGTAACTTGAAATTATAATTTCAAAATTATTAGTCCAAGCAAATTATGCTAATTAAAAGCAGAAAGAAGTGAAAAAATACTATATGCAAATATTATCTCAATATGCATTGAAAGAAGAGCTAGAGCTCTGCAAAAAAAGTCTCAAAAATTATTTTCTTGTCTCTCAGTCATTAAATTTGAGGTGATATAACCTGGGTATCCCCTCACCAAACCCACCTAACTTTCTGTAAACTTAATACTACATCCACACATCCCACTCACAAATTTTCAAAACAGGATTTTTAAAGGTTTAGCAGTTCTTGCTGTTTAAAGTTTTGGCTTATAGATTGAAAAGCCATGCTTCCTTAGCCATAGTAGGGTAGTAGCCATTCTATAATAAAATAATGAATGGTGTGGACAAATTGCTGCTTGCCACTTCTTCTAATACTACAATTGGGGGGGGGAGGGGGAGAGACACTTGATGAAATTAACAGTCTGCAATGTTAAAAGAGAGTACCTTTTCACACAGTGTATGATGGACCTGTAGAACTCATCACTATAGAATGTTGTGAAGGTCAATAATACATCTGGTTTTTAAAAAAGGTTAAATAAGTTTGTAGATAATACGTCCATAAATGGCTATTCATTGAGTTGGTCAGGGACTAAAACCGCTCTGACTGCTGGGAATAAATCACTGAGAACTGATTGCTCTGTTCGTGAAATTTTGTACACTTCCTGTTAGGCAATTGCCGCTGGCCACTGTTGGAGACAGGATACTGGGCTAGATGAACCGTTGGATGATTGACCCTTTATTGTAGCTCTTATGCCAACACTTTTATAAATGCTAGTCAAGTCACTCTGCAAATGCATGTGCTTTACACTAGCCCTTGTGAAAGCAGGTGCTACAGTATGATCTTGGTGGTTATCTAAATGTTATGGAGGGATGCTCAATAATTTGGGGAAACAGTGGTTCTTCTTCGAGGATCTCCGCGATTCTCACTCTTGGGATTCACTTCCTGCTCTGCAGGCACTGGAGACGTTGGGTATTTTCAGATGTTACGCGGTCACGGTCAACCACGGACAATCCTCTGTGGTGGCGGAAGGTCACGTAACGTCTGGTTGCTCACCGCCAGATGTTCACCACGGTGAACCACTGGCGGTGAGCAAAATAACCACGCTTTCGAGGATGGTCCGGGCACCATCTCCAAAAGCGTGGTTAATTGAACCACAGCCCGGAATCAGCGGCTGATAACGTCCGTTACCACCGCTGATTCCGGGCCATGGCCCAGACCCCGGGACGGAATCAGGCGCAGCGGCCAGATTGGCTGCTGTGCCCGCCCGTCTCCCAGAGGGCGGGTGGCTGGGGGTGGGGGACTGTGCGGCTGCACATTGCGCCGTGCAGCCCCACCCCCTCCCCCGATTCCCCGCCGGAATCAGCCGGCTCGTCTGTTGACGGGCCGTTTTGATTCCGGCGGGGAATCAGAAAGGTGATTCCATGACGGGGCCAATAGGCGCCCCGTCACGTCTGAAATCACCCCTTGTTGTCAGCAATCTCCAGGCAGAAAGTCTGGAAAGATCTAGAATATGGTGAGGGCTCTGCCCTTGAGGGCTCTGCCCTTCCATCTCCCCCCCCCCCATCCTGTCAAAAGAGCGGACTCAAGATCTCGTGAGAACAGGACTGCATAAATAGGGGGAGGAGCTCTCACCGCCTCAATTCCTTCCAACCGCGTCGCGCTTGGAAGTCCTTCAGCACTTTACAGTGCTTTTCAGTAGTTAAAAAAAAAAAGATTAGAAGATTAAGAAGAACTACTTGAATGCAGTGCCCTGACCCACGGGGTTCGTCCCCCGGGCTGCGCCCGCCTTCACATGGAGTCGCCAGACTATGCACAAGCAGGCGGACTTTAAAAGCTGCTGTACCTGTCCGGTTACACACTCAGCGAGTGACCAACACTCTCAGTGTTCAACCTGCCTTGGAGAGATCCATAATACTCAGACTTGTAAATCCTGCTCTGTCCTGTCTACCAGAACAAAACAGGCTAGGGCTCTCCGCCTCCGGACATTCTAACAAAAAGGGCACTTCAGGGTGGTGAAGAGGGGCTTTTCCGACTCCCCACCGGGCACTCACAAACCTCTGAGATGAATCCGGAGCCCGCAGCTCCTGCCGCTCCATCGGGACCACTAAACACTCCCGGTACCGCTGGTACAATCTCTGAGGAAATCCAGACTACGGTACAGGCCTCAAACAGGAAGTCTCCCATTCAAAGAGCACCTCCCACACCACAGAGTGCTGTACCAGACGCCCGTGACTCCTGCCACTCCATCGGGACCACTAAGTGCTCCCGGTACCGCTGGTACAATCTCTGAGGAAATCCCGACTACGGTATGGGTCTCAAACAGGGAAGTCTCCCGTTCAAAGAGCGCCTCCCACACCACAGAGTGCACTACAAGGCACCCCCGTGAGGAGAAAAAGAAAAGGAGAAGAAGCAGAGGTACCAGCATGGCAGACACCCCACGTTCCGTGGAGGTAGAGACTCTTTTCGGAACCGGAGCATTCTCTCACAGTGCAATCGTCACCAGTTCCCACGGTATCGTCCGGTGCCCAGCAGCTGCACAAGCAACTGCACCCTTAGTGGTGACCTTACCGCCGCACCCTGAACGGTGCAGAGACGTTCGCTCTATTACTCATCTCAGTGAGCCCCATAGACACCGTGATCACGCTCTAGATCGCCTCGGTACTGCACAATGCACGCTGATCATTCTACCACATCCGTGCATAGGTCTCCTCCCGGACCGCTCGCAACTTCCTTGCTGTACCTTAGGGACCAGTGGACCCGCTCCCCTTGCTCCTACTGTTCACCATATGAAGATTCCTGGTACTGACGGTACCATTATGCCTCCCGGTACCACTCCCGATCCCAGAGCAGAGCGCCACCATATCCTTCACGGTCTGACTTGAGACTCCCGGTACCAGCGGTACCATTATGCCTCCTGGTACCGCTCCTGATCCTGGAGCAGATCGCCACCATATCCTTCACGGTCTGACTTTGAGCATCTGGACCGTGCAACTCACCCTTCACCCGCTCCTATGTTAACAGGCGCTTACCTGCCACCGCTGCCTCCTCGTGTTCCTCCTATGGCTACCATTTCTCGCCCACCTCCTCCTGAGGTGCCATTGGTACCGGCCCACCTACCAACCTCTGGGAACCACTTTCCTTAGCACTCTACTAGGAAATCCACCATCAGACCGCCCTGCTTCAGAGCTGCCTGGGCCTGCTCTTGGGATCTCATCAGGGAGATTTGCATCCCCATCTTCCTCTTCCTCCTCACCCATCCTTGAGGAGGATGAAACTTATCACCCCCCTCCTCCAGATACGGTCTTGAATCCCAACTTTGCCCTTGCTACGGAGGACACTTAGGCCTTTCAGGCAATCCTAAGAGATTAGTTTCGACTCTGCCAAAACTGCCCACCAAGATAGTCAGAAGACTCAGTCAGGCCCTGTGTTTGGGATCCTTGGTACTAGGGAGTTGGGACATATTATGCTCCCCATGCTCGACCAGCTCCTGGAGTATTCCACTTATGTTTGGAATAAACCCTCCTCAGCTGTTCCTACCAACAAGTTGGCAGACTCTCTGTATGCTACTCCTAAGGAAGGGGCCAATATCTTCCTCAGACATCCTCCCCCTAATTCTCTGCTTATTGCTGCAGCCTCTATCAAACCTCAGGCAGGGGGTATCCAGACTTCCCCCGTCTGACAGGGAAGGAAGATGTGTAGATGTCCTTGGCCGAAAGATTTTTTCCTCAGAGACTCTGTCCCTTAGGGCATCCAACTATGCCTCCGCTCTGTGTGGATATCAACATTGGCTTTTGTCACAGCTTAGTCCAGCATCAGCTAACGGCAAATATGCATATTACTGATTCCAACATTAGGGGTATGGCATCTGCCATTACACTCAGGAGGCATGCCTGGCTCCATTCCACTGCTCTCACCCCCAAAAACAAGACCCGCATAGAGGATTTGTCTTTGATTGTGAAGGCCCTTTTTTGCTTCATCTACCGATGAAACTCTTAAAAACATTAAAGAATCTAGCCAGACGACCAGGTCTACTGATCAGAGTTGTGAGGAAGAAATTTTACCTGTCCTCTGCTCCCTATTCCTACCCCCAAAGCAGCACTCTACGTACTCCTACCACGTGGGGAGACGTTTTTTCACCGCAGTACCACCAAACCCAGGCCCCTGTTTCTCAACCTTGAAGGAGGTTCAATAATCAGAAAGGGCGAGGGAGGCCTTCCTCCAATTCATCCTCAGGGCAACCTCCCAAGGCTCGTTTTTATCCTCTGTCAGATTAAAGGAGAGGAGGAGGTTCCTCCCTCTTTCCGTAACCATCTCCTGCCCTTCTTTCACCAATTGGCGTCCCTCTCCAGTGATTGTTGGGTCAGGGAGATAATTCATTTTGGATATGCCATACAATTCCTTTCCTTTCCCCCATCTCCCACCCGCCCCCCGGCCCCTTTGGGGGCTCCCCCACAAAACTCAAATACTTCTGGAGGTTAAGAAGCTCTTATTTAAAAGGGCTATTGAGGAGGTACCCTTCTCAGAACAGAATACCGGGTTTTACCCCCAATTTCTTTGTGGTCTTCAAAAAGGATGAGGGTTTCAGGCCCATCCTAGAGCTCAGATCTCAAAGATGCATATTTCCACCTACCTAGGGAAAATGAAAATAAAAGTTTCCCGTATCTAGAACATTTGGCTCCTAGTAGCATCTTTCAGAGACAACATGCTGAATCATATTCATGTTACCTTGACACTTTGCAAGCTCTGGGATTAATCGTGAATATACAGAAATCCCATCTCCAGCCAACAAATCGTCTCCAATTCATTGGAGCTCTCTTGGACACAAATCGGTCCAGAACCTACCTCCCGCTGGACGGATTTCATACGATCAGTTGTACTATAGAGTCCCTACGCTCACAAAGCACCAGGACGGTCCGTTTCTTTCTCTGCCTTAAAGAATTCCTGGCCTCCACCACAGCAGTGACTCCATATGCGCATCTGCTTATGAGACCCCTTCAGCAGTGGTTCAAGCACGTTCACCTTCCTGCCCTCCATCCCCTCACCATGAAATTGACTCTCTCAAATGAGGTTTACCAAAACCTCATTTGGTGGACAGATTGCACTCACACGCTATCGAGTACTCCCCTCGAGCCTTCTGTTGTAATGCCTTCATCTCAACAGATGCCTCCCTAACAGGCTGGGAAGCTCACAGAAATCACCTCAAGGTCCACGGCCTTTGGTCCCAGGATGAGAGGGGCCTTCACATAAATACACTATAACTCAGGGCCCTCGTATCACATTTAATGGGCGAGAATAACTTAATAATCACAGACAATACAGCCACCATGTGGTACCTCAACAAACAGGGGAGCCCAATCCACGTGCCTGTCTCTCGAGGCAGAAGCTACCTGGAACTGGAGCGTCAATCACAATATCCACCTCCAGGCCATTCATCTGGCAGGGCAGGACAATTCTCTTGCAGATCAACTCAGTCGTCAAACATCCAACCACCACGGGTGGCCCATGAACGATCGTGTTCTACAGGACATCTTCCGAGAATAGAGTACCCCATCCATATATCGATCTGCCACTACAGAGAACGCAAAGCTCTCCATGTTCTGCAGTCATACAGGGTTAGCACCAGGATCGATCTCAGACGCTTTCGCGATCTCCTGGACTGGGGACTTGTTTTGTGCCTTTCCCCCAACACCTCTCCTGTGCAAGGTGCTTTACAAGATCCAATCCGATCACGCCCACATCATTCTCATAGCCCCATTCTGGCCCGGGCAAACCTGGCTCCAGACGCTCCNTGAGGTGCCATTGGTACCGGCCCACCTACCAACCTCTGGGAACCACTTTCCTTAGCACTCTACTAGGAAATCCACCATCAGACCGCCCTGCTTCAGAGCTGCCTGGGCCTGCTCTTGGGATCTCATCAGGGAGATTTGCATCCCCATCTTCCTCTTCCTCCTCACCCATCCTTGAGGAGGATGAAACTTATCACCCCCCTCCTCCAGATACGGTCTTGAATCCCAACTTTGCCCTTGCTACGGAGGACACTTAGGCCTTTCAGGCCATCCTAAGAGATTAGTTTCGACTCTGCCAAAACTGCCCACCAAGATAGTCAGAAGACTCAGTCAGGCCCTGTGTTTGGGATCCTTGGTACTAGGGAGTTGGGACATATTATGCTCCCCATGCTCGACCAGCTCCTGGAGTATTCCACTT
Source organism: Sphenodon punctatus (assembly GCA_003113815.1). NCBI lineage: Eukaryota > Metazoa > Chordata > Lepidosauria > Sphenodontia > Sphenodontidae > Sphenodon > Sphenodon punctatus. Next base: position 2,385,892 of record QEPC01000841.1, on the reverse strand, counting down.
ATGTTTGGAATAAACCCTCCTCAGCTGTTCCTACCAACAAGTTGGCAGACTCTCTGTATGCTACTCCTAAGGAAGGGGCCAATATCTTCCTCAGACATCCTCCCCCTAATTCTCTGCTTATTGCTGCAGCCTCTATCAAACCTCAGGCAGGGGGTATCCAGACTTCCCCCGTCTGACAGGGAAGGAAGATGTGTAGATGTCCTTGGCCGAAAGATTTTTTCCTCAGAGACTCTGTCCCTTAGGGCATCCAACTATGCCTCCGCTCTGTGTGGATATCAACATTGGCTTTTGTCACAGCTTAGTCCAGCATCAGCTAACGGCAAATATGCATATTACTGATTCCAACATTAGGGGTATGGCATCTGCCATTACACTCAGGAGGCATGCCTGGCTCCGTTCCACTGCTCTCACCCCCAAAAACAAGACCCGCATAGAGGATTTGTCTTTGATTGTGAAGGCCCTTTTTTGCTTCATCTACCGATGAAACTCTTAAAAACATTAAAGAATCTAGCCAGACGACCAGGTCTACTGATCAGAGTTGTGAGGAAGAAATTTTACCTGTCCTCTGCTCCCTATTCCTACCCCCAAAGCAGCACTCTACGTACTCCTACCACGTGGGGAGACGTTTTTTCACCGCAGTACCACCAAACCCAGGCCCCTGTTTCTCAACCTTGAAGGAGGTTCAATAATCAGAAAGGGCGAGGGAGGCCTTCCTCCAATTCGTCCTCAGGGCAACCTCCCAAGGCTCGTTTTTATCCTCTGTCAGATTAAAGGAGAGGAGGAGGTTCCTCCCTCTTTCCGTAACCATCTCCTGCCCTTCTTTCACCAATTGGCGTCCCTCTCCAGTGATTGTTGGGTCAGGGAGATAATTCATTTTGGATATGCCATACAATTCCTTTCCTTTCCCCCATCTCCCACCCGCCCCCCGGCCCCTTTGGGGGCTCCCCCACAAAACTCAAATACTTCTGGAGGTTAAGAAGCTCTTATTTAAAAGGGCTATTGAGGAGGTACCCTTCTCAGAACAGAATACCGGGTTTTACCCCCAATTTCTTTGTGGTCTTCAAAAAGGATGAGGGTTTCAGGCCCATCCTAGAGCTCAGATCTCAAAGATGCATATTTCCACCTACCTAGGGAAAATGAAAATAAAAGTTTCCCGTATCTAGAACATTTGGCTCCTAGTAGCATCTTTCAGAGACAACATGCTGAATCATATTCATGTTACCTTGACACTTTGCAAGCTCTGGGATTAATCGTGAATATACAGAAATCCCATCTCCAGCCAACAAATCGTCTCCAATTCATTGGAGCTCTCTTGGACACAAATCGGTCCAGAACCTACCTCCCGCTGGACGGATTTCATACGATCAGTTGTACTATAGAGTCCCTACGCTCACAAAGCACCAGGACGGTCCGTTTCTTTCTCTGCCTTAAAGAATTCCTGGCCTCCACCACAGCAGTGACTCCATATGCGCATCTGCTTATGAGACCCCTTCAGCAGTGGTTCAAGCACGTTCACCTTCCTGCCCTCCATCCCCTCACCATGAAATTGACTCTCTCAAATGAGGTTTACCAAAACCTCATTTGGTGGACAGATTGCACTCACACGCTATCGAGTACTCCCCTCGAGCCTTCTGTTGTAATGCCTTCATCTCAACAGATGCCTCCCTAACAGGCTGGGAAGCTCACAGAAATCACCTCAAGGTCCACGGCCTTTGGTCCCAGGATGAGAGGGGCCTTCACATAAATACACTATAACTCAGGGCCCTCGTATCACATTTAATGGGCGAGAATAACTTAATAATCACAGACAATACAGCCACCATGTGGTACCTCAACAAACAGGGGAGCCCAATCCACGTGCCTGTCTCTCGAGGCAGAAGCTACCTGGAACTGGAGCGTCAATCACAATATCCACCTCCAGGCCATTCATCTGGCAGGGCAGGACAATTCTCTTGCAGATCAACTCAGTCGTCAAACATCCAACCACCACGGGTGGCCCATGAACGATCGTGTTCTACAGGACATCTTCCGAGAATAGAGTACCCCGTCCATATATCGATCTGCCACTACAGAGAACGCAAAGCTCTCCATGTTCTGCAGTCATACAGGGTTAGCACCAGGATCGATCTCAGACGCTTTCGCGATCTCCTGGACTGGGGACTTGTTTTGTGCCTTTCCCCCAACACCTCTCCTGTGCAAGGTGCTTTACAAGATCCAATCCGATCACGCCCACATCATTCTCATAGCCCCATTCTGGCCCGGGCAAACCTGGCTCCAGACGCTCCTGGAACTGGCCTCCGAGGTCGCAGTCCTTCCTCTCCAACCCGACCTCCTGTCACTCCAATGGGGCACCATTCTCCATCACGACCTATGCATGCTCCATCTCTGCGCTTGGCTATTCGTCCATGATGGGGGAGGTATTCCCAGAGATTTCAGCTATTCTGCTAAACTCTCGGCACCCGTCCACCCGAGCGTGTTACACGGCCAAATGGACTCATTTCTCTAGATGGTATTCTTCCATCAAGATTCCAATGACCTCCCTCAATATGAACCATATTTCCAAATATCTATTACATCTCCAGGAATCGGATCTTTCCCTCTCCTCCACTAAGGTACCCTTGGCTGCCCTTTCGTCCCCTGTAGAACCAGAGGACACCGATACCCTATTTTCCCATCCACTGATGAAGACCTCCAGGAACGGCCTTATCAATACCTTTCCTCCCACTACTCAACCGGCCCCCTAGTGGGACCTTAATCTCGTACTTGCAAAATTGATGGGACCTCCATTTGAACCTATGGTCTCTTGTTCAATGGAAAACATATTCATCAAAACAGCCCTTTTAGTGGCTATCCCCTCAGCCCGAAGGGTTAGTGAGTTAACAGCCCTCAGAGCCTCTCCTCCTTATATTCGCTTCTCAAAGGACTAGGTGGACCTCAGGTCTGACCCATCATTTTTACCAAAGGTAGTCTTCCCCTTTCCATCTGAATCAGACTATCTCTTTCCCAGTCTTTTTTCCAAAGCCACATGCCTCATGTTCGGAACAGTCTTTACATTCTCTAGATGAAAAGAGAGTTTTGTTGTTCTATATCCACCGCACTAGACTGATCAGAGCTTCTGATTCGCTGTTCATCTCCTATGGGGGACAGAGAATTGGATTTAAGATTACCTCTAGACGCTGTCGAAGTGGATTCTCCTCTGCATCCAGCGATGCTACCATCAAGCTTGGAGGACACCACCTTCCCGTCTCCGAGCACACTCTACTAGAGCAGTGGCCACAACCATGGCCAATCTCTGTGGTGTCCCAATCGTAGATATTTGCAAAGCTGCTTCCTGGTCCTCCATTCACACGTTCTCTAAACATTACTCTCTGGACCTACCGGCTAGATCGGATGCCTTAGTGGAAAGAGCAGTTCTCCAATCTCTATTTGCTTAACTTCCTCGACTTCCACCACCTTGTGGTAGGTGTTATGAACTGCTATTCACTCTCCGAAGAGTGAGAATCGTGGAGATCCTCGAAGAAGAAATAAAGGTTACTTACCAGTAACTCTGTTCTTCGAGAGAGCTCTGCGTATTCTCACGACCTGCCCTCCTTCCCCTCTGTCTTGGATGTACCTTTAAATTTGTCTTCCGGGACGGGGTTGGAAGGAACTGAGGCGGTGAGGGCTCCTCCCCCGATTTATGCAGTCCTGTTCTCGCGAGATCTTGAGCTCGCCCTTTTGACAGGATGGGAGGGGGGATGGAGGGGCATCATATTCTAGATCTTTCCAGGCTTTCTGCCTGGAGACTGCTGACAACAAGGTCTCCAGTGCCTGCAGAGCAGGAAGTGAATCCCAAGAGTGAGAATACGCGGAGCTCTCTCGAAGAACAGTGATACTGGTAAGTAATCTCTAAAGAAATTTCCAGTGCAGGTAAATAAAGGGGAATTGGATTGCTAATTTAAGATGCTAAAGCTTAAATCCATTCTTCTTAAATTCTGGTTTGTTTGCTAGGAAAAATCCACAAAGAAGCATCTGAAGACAAGGAAGGAAAGGAGTTCCTGTCTGGAAACACAGGGGAAAGTCCATAGTAAACATCCCCAAGAACAAATGGTAGATCATGATTACTTCTGGAGTTAGACACATTTGCCAGTGAACTGCAAAGCATTTCTCTATACAGCAAGATATGGGTGATTTATAGAACCTCACTAATTTACACTAATAGAGCCCATTGTGAATGACTGAAATTTGTAATCTAGGCAATACATTTTCAAGCAGTAAAATAGCCAAGGATCCTACAACATAGATTCTGCGGGACAGGTGCTGAATGGCCTCCTTTATAATGCAGAAGTTGAAGGGAATTCGAGATGATGAACACTACATAGGCTCAGGTTCTTGTTTTGTCAGTTGCATTTTAGTTTTAGGCAATTGTGATCTTAGTAAATGTACTGAACGAGAGGGTAAGCAGGCAACTTTACTGACCCTAAGTCCTTACAGGTTCAGGACCCTACTTTCACAGTGACATAGGAATGAAGAAAGGTTACAGATTTCTCCATCACCCTGCTACTATTTATTTACAGTCAGGGACAGGATTCTTCACCCAGGCCATTTCTTTACCCAGTCCACACAAGAATCAAAAGTCTTATCCCCATAGTGGTCTCCCTTCACCAGCATCCTAGTACCTCTGCCAGCCTCTCCCCACTCAGAAAACATGCCTTCTCCTTGGGTGTTCCTTAGTTCTGCATAGTTAACTACATAGCAAAAACAAAAAAGGGGGGAATCAAACAGTATCCTACACACAGCCAATAGATACAACAAAGATAAAGAACTGAGAATACTGATTAACCAAAGGATAAGAATTGTAAAGTTAGCTAATCAAAACCTTTAAAGAATAGTAAAACCATCAAATGCCCAGTCCAAATGAAATGAAACAAACAAACAAACAAACTTCTTGAGATTTATTCTGTATGAATTCTTCACGAGGTATATAGTTCATAATCGCTTTATAACTTCTTGAGAGTTATTCTGTGTGAATTCTTCACAAGGAAATGTAGTTCATGAAACGCCAACATGTTTCAACCACAAGGTCTTCTTCAGGGCTTATTTACATCCACAACTTGATACCAATGCTGGGAGTCCTTCCGGTGGACTGAGAGCGCGTAGGAGACTCCGGTAGTCGAGGACGCTATATCCAGTGCCAAGAGACAGTTTGGTTGTTTTACTTTATGTTACTATAGCAGCTTGGTGCTGCAGTGCCTGTGTGCCGCTTGTCCGTCTGCCTGGGATAAGCTTGTAAGAAACACCTGGGGGAGATGTGGCCAGAGGGTGTCCCTTGATTGGCGGCGTGCCCTGCGACTGCCTTAAGACCTCGGCTATCCCCTGTGCCACGCCGCAGGTGCGCACCGCGAGCAGTGTGCCTAAGGGCTGTACGCGCTAGAGCGCCCTTGTGTGCACGGCCTTAGGCACCGAGCCGGCCTAGGCCACCCCCTCCCTTTTTGATCTTTCTTTCTATTCCCTTGGAAATGGTTCGGAAACGGGTTTGTTCCTCATCTCCATGTGCAACTCCTGAGGAGCAGCCTCAGAAAAATAGAAGATGTTCTCGTTCCCAGAAAAGGTTAAGCGAGCCATTGGCACTATGTAATAGATTTGCATGCCTTGCTTCAGAGGACCCAAAGTTAGGAGTCCCGAGCCAGAAATTAGAGACTCTCTTGGAAGGAAATGCGGATGTAGGGTCAGGTAGGGAAGGATGTAGGGAAGGATTTTTTGATAGAGCAAACTAGACTCATTGCAAGAACCGTGGCTACCCTATTTTCTAACATAGCAGAAATCAGTGGCTCCCTTGATACAGCGAGGGAACAGTTGAATAGGATTATGAATAAATTAGACCCTTCAATGGCAATCAATAGCGTCTCCTCTGTAGGTCAGCCAAGTACTGGAGCTAGTAGTGGCCCCCATAAAAGACAATTCTATCGGCACTCTCAGGGCCAGAATTATACCACCCAAGCTACATTAAGGCGGGGCAGAAGGATTGTCCCCGATGCTATCCTCGTGAAGGTTGGTCCAGATTATACTGGTTCCACCCCCTCGTGGGAGAGCATTGAGGATGTTTCCACCAATATGGCATGTCTGCTCGGGAAAAATCAGAGCACCAGAATTATAGAGCGGGTGGAATGGATTCCATCCCATGAATGGGATTATTGTATGGAGATTTATGTTAAGCCTGGGAACATGATGAGAGCAATTTTTGAGGCCCAGAAATATCTTAAGCAAAGGGGAATTATTATAGATAGATTGTTTTCTGAGCAACGAGTTGCCCCACACTCTGCCCCTTGTTCTGCCTCACAATTGGGGACTCTGAATTCATCTGCAAATTAATCTGGGAATTGGAAAACTTAAATCTAGCTCCCCACAGCCAGGGAACAGCGAGCGGGTTCCTGATGGGAGGAAGAACGAGTCGGTTGTGATGACCCCAGGGAGCCAAGAGCAGGTTTTGCTCAACCCTGACCCTCCAACTGTAACGGATCCCCTTGCCCATGGAAGTATCAAATTGGTTCCTGATGAGACAGTAGGCGTAACAGATAGAATGGATTCAAAGGACCTCATGGAAAGTCTCCCCCCCCCCCCTTAATATCTTTGATGTGGACCTTCCTCCTAAGGGCAGAAGTGGAGGAACTCAGAATGAAGGAATTATAAAAGTTACTCAGAAAAAGCAGCAGGTTATTGCTGAAATGGGAGTATTCCTATTGGATGATACAGGGGTAAAGAACGTAGCTACAGTTCACAAGCTATATTCAGTTGCCTTCCCGTGATTGATCAGGATGCTATCTTGCAAAAGATAGATCACTTTCGAACTAATTCTCAATTAGAGGTACTGGATTTCAAGGCCCCAGAGCTTATCCAGGGATTATCTAAACACATTCCTGTGCATAACCCTGAGATGCTTATTGCTGCCCAATATTTGGATCCAGCAGAGAAAGGAAGCCCGTCTGGGAAAAAGGAAATAGGCCCGAAGGACCCTTTTGTAGACTTGCATCTGACATCTAATGGTCAGTCAAATTCATTGCATTTATAAATTAATGAAGCTAGTGATCAGCTGGACATAATAGACTTAGATTTAGATCAGACCCTGATAGAGTCAGTGCAGAACTCTACCTGACTCGGATATGCCAGCAAGCGTTTGCAAGGAGGAGTTGCTTCAGAGATACATCTATCCCCTGCTAGCGGGTATACTCCTCCGCACTATACTGATCCCTTTCAAAAGACCTTATTGGAACTATTATCCTGGAACATTATGGGCTTTAAAAGTAAGCTGGCGGACAAGGATTGGGTTGGATATCTATCTAGGTTTGACTATGCCCATCTGCAGGAATCCTGGTTGGGACTTGAAGAAGATCTGGACCTTAGACTGCCTAATTACTTGATCCAATTTCACGGAGGTCAGAAGTTGAAGAAGAAGGGAAGGGTATCTGGGGGGGCTGGTAATGACAATAGCTGACTCCCTTACCCCTTTTTTTCAACTTCTACCCTCCAATAGACCAGAATTTCAGATTGGCTTTTTGAACTTTAGCAGCTTAGCCCAGTATATTTTCAGTGTCTACATCCCCCCTGTTTCTTCGCCCTATTATAAAGAGGATGTTTGGTTGGTGTTGGAGGAGAGAATAAATCTATTCAGGGACCAGTACCCGCAAGCCTGTATAATATGTACTGGTGATTGGAATGCTTGGGTTGGGGGGGAAAGCCGAGCGGTAGATATGGATCCAGAGGACTGTTACAATAATCCCTTGTGGATCCCTAATAGGCAGACTAAGGACAGCTGTACTAATAGTACAGGACGTGCTCTCCTGTCCCTTATCCAGAGCTTAGATTTGACAATTCTAAATGGTAGGTTGAGAGAAGATCTGGTAGGGGGATTCACTTACGTAGGTCCACAGGGCCAGAGCATTATTGATTATGTTCTTATTGAAACATGTCACTGGGATAGAGCACAGAGTCTTGTCCTGAACCCGAGGCCAGAGAGTGATCATATCCCGCTGGAAGTGCAACTTACAATATCCTCTTGTCCTTTAAATTCCCCTCTTAATTCAGATGAAAGCAGGAATTTTAGGAAGGTCAAGAGATGGAGTCAAGTCCAACTGACCTGTAAGATGTGGGAGGCTTGTAATTATGGATCTCTCTTGGACCTCCGAAATGCCTAACTGGCAGAGCAAACTACTGATGAAATCCTGAGTAGGTTCGCAGAAATAATTGCCCACCTGAATTCTGAGATACTGCTATATACCTATGTTCGAGCCAAGGAGTGCTCCAACAAGTGGTATGATAGTGAATGCCGTTTTTACAAAAGGTATTTAACAAAGGAAAGGAAGCACTGGGTAATTATTAAGCAATCCCATTCATCCATGATTTCCTATCTGGAACTGAGAAGGCAATACAAAATGATTCTCAGGGCTAAAAAAGCTCTTTACTATAAAAGGATTTGGTCTAGGCTGGCGGTAGCGGCTGGGACAAGGAATGCCAGCCTTTTTTGGAAAATCCTTCGCCAGCTGATAACTCCAAACCAAAAGATCACAAATATCTCTATAAAGAATGCAGCTGGGAGGCCTTTTTCTGGAATTTATATAGAGCAAGGAGTCTGGATGACATTGATCTCGAGGTGAGGCCAGACTCACCCTCTCAATTGTTGGATTTTGAACTTGCCTTCTTAGAGGAGGAAATAGAGGATGTAATTATAGCTCTGAAGCTGGGTAAGTCTCTGGGACAGGATTCTATTAGTGCTGAGGTCCTGAGAGCTGCCCCCAAGTGGTGGGCCTTGGTATTGTCCAGATTATTTGCTAAGGTTACGGAAGCAAGACTCTCCCTGCATCTTGGAGAGTCAGTTGGATAGTCCCAATATATAAGAAAGGGGACCGGGCAGATCCAGCAAGCTATCGCCCGATAAGCTTGCTTTCGGTGATTGGCAAAATGTATGCGTCTAGAATTTTGAAGTATTTACAAAGCTGGGTGGAAGATAATCATCTTATTCCCTGCGAACAATTTGGATTCAGAAGCAAAAGATCTATTACTGACTGTTGTTATATAGTAATGCATGTAGTATCCAAATATGTCAAGATTAGGAAAGGGAAGCTTTACCTCGCTTTTATAGATTTCACCAAAGCTTTCGACCTTGTCCCTTGGGACAGGCTTTGGGTCAAGTTAACCAATATGGGTATTGACGCTAAACTTTGCTCTATCCTAATCCAACTACATAGGGACAATTCAGCAAGGATTAAAGCTGGAGTTCAAAACAAGATGAGTGCCCCAGTTTCTGTAGAAAGAGGTGTACGTCAAGGATGCGTCTTGGCCCCCTTGCTTTTTAACCTATTTGTTGCAGATTTGGCAGAAGCTATAAGGAAAACAAGGTTGCATCCCCCCCAAATTCAATCTTACCCGTTACATGCTTTACAGTATGCTGATGACTTGGTTCTTTTTTCCCAAACCGAAAAGGGAATTAAGGAATCAGTTAGGGGTCTAATTCAGTATTGCCAGTCTAATGGGTTGGAAATTAACAGCAAGAAATCCAGCATTATGGTTGTGGGTGGCAGAGCCTCAGCTGCCAATTAGGTCATTAACGGCATTAGTTTCAAGCTTGTAACTACGGTTACATATCTGGGAACTGTTTTTACTTCCAAAGGAACTTGGGCATCCCATGTTAAAAATAGGGCGGTCCAGGCACGAAGAACTGCTGGTAGCCTTTAAAGGCTGCTAATAAGTCAGGAGCTATTGTGGTATCTACCTTTTTGAAAACCTACTCAATTAAAATCCATGCAATGCTGACGTTTGGACTGGAGATTATCCATTTTCCAGATGTTATTACCCTAGAAAGAGTTCAGAACGATGCTCTTTGTAGACTGCTTAGAGTTGGCAACAGTATTCCGGGGGCAGCACTGCGAGCTGAAACCGGTGTCTTGTCTATTGTACATTATGCCCAAATCGCTTTAATCCGATACTGGTTGCGACTAATGACTCAGCAGCAGGACTCGCTCCCAGTCCAGTGTTTAGTGAAGGAGTTAAACCATACTGGGGCCCGTCCCTATCCCTGGGTAAATTACCTGGCCACTCTATTGCAGGGATTAGGATTTTCTTTTGCCCACTGCCAGGGGAAATCAGTAGCTGGTATTAAAAGTTAAATTGACCTTAGATCTAAGGACATTGCCAAACAAGAAGATCTTTCCTTGGTAAAGCGGTGGAAAACTGCACCCAATCTGGGGTCAATTAAGCTACTTTTCACCATGGAACCTTATTTGGATATACTGAATAAGAGGGTTTTAAGAAGAAACTATATCCAGCTACGATTCCAGCTGATTCAATCTGCTGTTTTGGACGGTAGATTTTCAAGAATTCTGTATCAATCCTATTATTGTACCTGCTCTATGCGGGTGACTGAAACTACCAAACATCAAATGTTATTTTGTCCATACTATTGCAGTCTGAGGGAGGTATGGCTATCCCCAATATGGGAAAACACAACAAGGCCTAAGAGGGAGAGATCGATATCCACTCTATCTACCCTGACTGCATCTGATGACCTGCTTGCAGTGGCTATGTTTGTAGGCCTGATGATAAAAAGAAGAGAAGTTATACAGGTATCCCTTAGGGGTGTTGGTAACCAATTTCCCCTGATTTGAGGAATGTTGGGTGTAGTACTGTTGAATCACTGGAGAAGTACTGACTAAATTTAGGTATTGGCTATAGTTAACGGAGGGTTAGCCTAAATATATTGGTTAGGGACTGTAACTGTCTGGCTTATGAGTACTAAGCTCGAACTCGTTGTCATTTCAGGGGACAAGCTCTGCCGCAGCAACCCCCGCAGAAGAGCTAGACAATGCCCTAACTGTAAGATTTTCTTCTTTCTTTTTTCTGTATTAGCTACACACGGGGGGTGTTAAAAATAATTTGGCACTTATAGGAACATTATTATAGATTGTATTATTGTGCTATTGTTATTGTTTATTGATATCGATGTTGTTTGTATTTTTATATTGTCAAATATATGTACCTTGTGGCTATGGCGAAAGCTAGCCGAATAAATAAATACCATACCATACCGAGAGTCCTTCCAATGACAAAATAAAAATCAACATACCAACTATTTCAAAAATAACTTATTACCAAATCCTATTACTTGAATGGTAGCCACAAGACATGGCCTCCAAATATATAAATATAAATCAATAAGTAAAAATACCTTGTCTTCTGGGACCCCGTCGCTTGACACACCTCTCTAATGACTCCTCTATACACTAAATGAGTACCAAACAACAACAAAAAAAACAAGCAAACCAGTGACCCACATTGTGTGTGTTAAGAGTTTTTCTACTGTATGCATGGGTCACTGGTTCGCTTGTTTGTTAGAAATAACGGTTTCAATATTATAAGTAAATATACAGGGTTGATGCATAGGTTTTTTTAGTTTATAGAAAAGGTCCGTTCCTCTGGTGCTTGCTGTGTTGATGAGGTAGTGTAGGTCTTTGGGATCATGGTTAGGAGTTGTTAGGGCCTTGGGTTCAATTCTAGTTCAATTATATAGATGGGTTATAGGTAACTAAGAGAGATTTTTTTACAATACTATTTATGGGTTTAGAGTAAAGGCCCAGCTGGGGCCAGATATTTTTTAAAATAATGTTGCTAAGTAATTTATTTAGTGTAATATTTTTTCCCTATTGTCACTGTGAGGTGGTGTAGGCCTTTGGGGACAATCCTTAAATGTTTTTGGTGGTACTGGTATTTTGAGAGTATATGATGAAGGTTTTTCCTGATTCCATGACTGAGTAATCAGGTGTATGGTATTAGACTGTTGAGTCAGCTGTGAGGAGTGTTTAATTTGGCCATCCCATGGACATCATTTAAGGAAGTTTGTTGATAGGTAGGTTTGGTTTGCTTAGTATTCAGCATTTTTTATTGTAAGAGTGAGAAGAATCTAAGGTGAGTTTTGATGTTTGGAAGACAAAGAGGCGGTGTTCATATGTGGTAGGGTTACAAGAGTAGTAGATTTGATCACTTTGTAATTTTATTTTTTAGTAGAAGCAATTGTTTTACTCCTGGTCTGAAGATTGAGACTGGATAAATTTGAGAATTACCCGGTAAGAGGAGATGATACAGTATTTTTAATAGATTTACACAGTGGGGTTAGAGTTACCGGAGGAGGTACTAAGTTGGTTGGTCCACTTAGTAGGAAGGAACAGATTATAAAAGTTTTTTTGTTGTTTGGTACTCATTTAGTGTATAGAGGAGTCATTAGAGAGGTGTGTCAAGCGACAGGGTCTCAGAAGACAAGGTATTTACTTATTGATTTATAGTTATGTATTTGGAGGCCATGTCTTGTGGCTACCATTAAAGTAATAGGATTTGGTAATAAGTTATTTTTGAAATGGTTGGTATGTTGATTTTTATTTTGTCATTGGAAGGACTCCCAGCATTGGTATCAAGTTGTGGATGTAAATAAGCCCTGAAGAACACCTTGTGGTCGAAACATGTTGGCATTTCATGAACTACATTTCCTTGTGAAGAATTCACACAGAATAACTCAAGAAGTTATAAGGCGATTTATGAACTATATACCTCGTAAAGAATTCATACAGAATAAATCTCAAGAAGTTTGTTTGTTTATTTCATTTGGACTGGGCATTTGATGGTTTTACTATTCTTTAAAGGTTTTGATGAGCTAACTTTACAATTCTTGTCCTTTGGTTAATCAGTATTCTCAGTTCTTTATCTTAGTTAACTACATAGCCCATAGACTCTCACCTTCAGATACTCTTCCTTCAGGGAAAGCAGCTTCTCCTGTACAAGTAATCAGGATCCTGTTTCTCCTGCTCTTTCTTTTCTGTCTATCAGCCTCACCCCACAGGACCCTTCTCTCAGGATTTTTTATGTTCCCCAACTGCTGCAGTGCTGCCCATTAGCCCCGTCCATACAGGAAGGCAGCACCTGCATTAACTGTTTGGTTGCTGCTTTCAGCATGGGGTATGCAAACACATGACATGAAAATTGCAAGAATAATGAAATCATAGTAAAATAAGACTTCACCATGGCATCTGCTATTACCTCTCTGCTACGAGGTGGAGAAAGAACCAGTTTCTTGTCCTACATTTTACATTGTGTGTGTTAAGTGTTTTTCTACTGTATGCATGTTAGAGGCAAGAAACCAGAAAGATTAGTGTTGTGTATTATTATTAGCAAACATTTATATAGCGCTAGCAATGTACCTGGTGCTTCACAAAGTAATTGAATAGACACGGTCCCTGCCCTAGGGCTTACAATCTGAGAGACGGGGGTGGTGGGGAGACGAAGGAAGGGGAACAGAGGGAGAGACAAGGAGTGTAACATTCAGGGGATATGAGGTCCCAGGTGCACGTGCTTGACTTGGTTACATCGAGAATTATGGCTGGTTGGTCCATGTGGTGAAGATATGAGTACACAGACCTTAGGTAACAGATTGTACTGGATGGAGGGTATCAGCAGGAGTTAGGTGAGGGGAGCGAGGAGTTGGGGAGGGCAGAGCAGAAGAGGTGGG
>QEPC01000841.1:2347260-2362198 GCA_003113815.1 Sphenodon punctatus | reverse complement strand
GGGGGGGGGGGGGGGGGAGGCAGACTCAAAAGTCCCTTAGTCTTGCCCCACCAACCTTAATTCCCCAATAGTGTTAACAGGACTAGGTCACTCTGTCACAACACTCAAAACTCTTTGCTTGGGTTTTGATCCACTCCTCCCGTTTTGGGGTCCCAAATTTTCCTTCAGAGTGATCATGTCTTCACCATACCAGCTAGGTTGCAGTCTTCAACATCAGCTAGCAGCTATGTCACTGGGGAAATCCTGAGTAAGAAGATTTAAGAAAAAAAACTGGATAAGCTAATGCAAATTGTAAATTTAGGTAGCGTGTCACCATACACACTACCTGAATCGTTTTATTCACATCCCTGGCAATAAGATCGTGCCTAGCACGGCTCAAAAAAATACATCTTACCTCTAGAAAATCTGTCAAAAACCATATGGTCACAAAAGGTGCCTTTTTTGCCTCAGATTTCTTGCAGGACTGAAAACTACCTTCCACAAGCAGAAGTCATCTTGGCCAAAATACCTTTTCACATCATTGCAGTTGACAGCGCAATTCTCTGGCTGTTTACTGACAGTGCTAAACTTGAGCACCAGTGCTAAACTTTAGCACCAGTGCGTGCAAGTCCCATTGAAGTGAACGGGACTCAGGCTAGTGACAGCACTACACAGTTGGAGAATTATGCTGCCCCTTGATACATTTGTTCCAATCAATGTTTTCAGAAAACTCAAATGCAACCGTGTGCTCCAAACTTGAAAAAAAAATAAAACAGCATTTTGAATTTTTCCTGGATTTCAGCGTAATCAACATTTTAAAAAAATCCAAAACCACAGAACATTCTGTGTCATCATCACTAATGATTGATGGGAATTGCACTGCATAATATTATGCTGTGCTTTTGAGAGCCAATTAATTGGGGAGAAAAACATGACATCTCTTAGCAGTTCACCAGCAAGCCAGGCCCCTACAAAACAAGCAAGAAAGTACATGCAGAAAGTAACCAAACAGTTCTCAAGTGTGCGAGTGCTCCCTGCTCCAACACAACCCTGAAAACTAATTTACTTGGGTATTACTATTATTCATTCCAGTAGGACTCTTGCTTTCATAAGATGTCACAGCATTATTATATTTGCCAAACTTTGCTAAGTCCAAAATGCATCCTTGGCCTGCTTTGGTCTCTGACCTCCTTAAGCAACCACAATGAAACACAACTTTATTTCACCTAACATCTTTTCCAGATACTGTTCCAGCTCTGCACGCTAATTATACAGTCCAGTATCTCAGTCGTTATTTTCCTGAACAAGGATTGAGTGAGTATTTGTATAAATATGTATGTGTGTGTGATTATCTATACCAGGGGTAAGGAACCTCTAGCCCATGTTCCTAGAGCTTTGTTGTTTGTTTGGCCCCTTTCCAGTTCCTGGATCTGGCTCATGAATCCAGTCCGTATCCCAAGCATTGAAGAGTGAGCTATGGGGAAATGAGTGAGCAGACATGAGCGCTTGTATTCAAGGATTGGGAATGAATGATCCACGGCCTAGCCCAGTCTCTTCCTTCCCCCATCCTGAGCACATAAGTACCCCCACCCCCAACTCCTGTCTGACCTGCAGAGCTTGTACTAATTTTCATAGTGGCAAACAGGAGGGAAACATTTCACCACACTGGCCTATAATGGGTGTGTACTGCTATATAAAAATGAGATTTACAGTATAAGTGTAGGCAGGCAGACCTCCATAAATATATGCAGTTTACAGTATGTTTTTACAACTTACCAATGCACCTTTGCAGGGCTGACAGGAGAGGTTTTGCCACTGCTGGCAAAACACTTCATGTGTTCCCAACTCCCTTCCCACCTTGCCCACTGCCAGCATTGAATTATCAGTGCTGGTAGGGTGCAGTTCTTGTTCTTCATACTCCGCTGAGCAGCAGGAAACAGACCCCTCCCCCACCCACACACACACATCACAAACCCTCATCTGGGGCACAGAGTTGGGGCAGGCACAGCAATTCTTCTGCACCTGCTGATCTGAGCAGTGAGGAACTTGTTGTTTCCTGGTCTCATTTGGTTTAGTGGGTCAATGATAAGGCACTCACTGCAGGCTGAAGCCCTGTCATACTTGGAATGCCAGTGCCTGCTGCTCCTCTGCCTGCCTGCTGCCTGCCTGTCTCTCTCTTATATTCTTCCACCCTGGGACACTCATAGCAAGTTGAAGTCCTGTCATACTTGGGGTGCCAGTGCCAGTGACTGCTGCTCCTGTGCCTGCCTGCTTTCTGCCAGTGCTTGCTGTTCCTATGCCCACCTGATGCATGCTAGTCTCTCTCTGATATTCTGCCACCCTTGGGCACTCTCTGCAAGTCCGGGGATGGGAAAGTGTCAGAGAGCCAAAGTAAAATCTCTATTTAAACAAATGCAGGCCCTGCAAAGTGATGCTATTGAAAAAAATGGATAATTAATATGATTACTAAAACAAAGTAAAATGGACATAACTAAAAACTGAAAATGAATCCAAAACCAGAAACAAAGCCAGTCCCACCTGCGCACTCATAATAGATAATGTACAAACAAATGTAATAGCCGATATAATCTGGAGAGACAGATTGTTAAAAATTGTTGCTTCCTTTGACCCTCTGTTTGCAAACAGTAATTAGAAGTATGATTGTCTTCTATGGAAAAAATGATGTGCTTAAAGTCAAGACAGTGTGTAGGCGCATTCCTACTCTAAGGCCTGTCTGAAGAAGGAGGTTGCATACAAATAGCACATTTACAGTTTTGTCAACTCTTGGGAGTTTCATGATAGCAGTTGTTTTCTTGAAAGTGCCGGGCCCTGGAATCCTGTGATTGACAGTAACAGCTTCAATTTTTTTATTTTTTAAAAAAAAATCTGCCCCTCATGACTGCAGAGAAAAGCTTGAAAATATAATCCCAGGGTAACTGTAGTGTAGAATGGCCTTCCCGGACAGTTTTCACAAGTACCCCATAAAGCGTATTTTCCACAAGTTCTGCCAGCTTAAAGTACTTCTATTTACAGTAGCAAAGTATGCAGTCCAAAAAAAGAATGACCTGCACCTCATAATGTCTTTGTCATACTCTGCAAGCTGCCTTTTCAAGCAGCAGCCTGCCTCTTCAGTGGGGCAAACCCCTCCCTGAGCCCACCGACCTGGGCCAAACAGCCCTTATTTCAGAATCCCACAGTTCAGAACAACATAATGGGTGTCCCCTTACTTCAAGAGTCTCAGCTGCACAGGGACCCTCATTTTTAAAATTTTGATCTGGTAACCCTAGGCCTCCTTTCCTGGCTAGCTTGCTGCAAGACTGTGGTGAGCTCCCAACCTCTTTCCCTAGTTCCCTCTGCAGTTCTCTGAAGCAAATTCCCAAGTTCTTGAGTGGAGCTCCTTGATGAACATAAGGATTTACAGGAGGCTCACCCCATCAGGACTTCATTCTGCAGGGACTGAGGGTGCGCATCACAGTAAACTAAAGCATCCAAAATAGAAAGGCAATAAATAGACCCCCAAATGTATTGATTTTTTTTTTTAAATCTAGCTATATAGATCTGTTTTTTTATTATTTATTATTATTATTATTATTATTTATTTTATTTATTATTATTTTATTAGCATTTATATAGTGCCAGCGATGTACCTGGCGCTTTACAGAAAATAAGATAGACACAGTCCCTGCCCGAGAGCTTACAATTAGTTTTGGAATTGGCTTGAAGTTGGTAATACTTATTAATGAAAGTGGTTTTATGATTGTGGCTTCTGACCTTTACAGACATCACATTCTTTCTGTTTTCCTCACTTCAGCTGACTGTCAGTCATTTAGTCCCAAGAATAAATAGATCCGATTGTGCCAGACCCTTTACTGTAAATGATACTAGCTAAAGGAAAGAACATAGTATTGTGGGATGGACATTTATCTCTTTCACTCTTGTTGTTCTGCACAGATTTGGACTGGTCTAATGTATCCCAACCTTTAAAACACTTCCTGGCCCAGAGACTTTTCTTCCCTCTTGCCATCCTCAATCAGCTGTGCTATGCAGGTGGTTCAGGGAGGATTTCTGGCTGTTGTCTTCCAAAGATGGCGTGTAGGCCCAAGGTGAAAGAAATCAAGGTCCAGCAAAGAAGTGAGTAGTGGTAGGAACTGGGGAGGAAACAAAATAGATGAACCTATCTGGATAATTTTATTTTGTACAGTTACCAGAGATTATCAGGCACTTAGTAGATTCTATATCAAACCTATGGGCATCTGATTAATATCGTTTTAATTACACAGGGGCTGGGTACTGTAGATATACACAGGAGAAAGGTCCTTTCCTCAAGACGTTTTCTCTACACAGACAAGACAGGATAGGATATTGAGTTGCTCAAAGTCATGTAGGGTGACTGTGGCTCTGCCAGGAACTAAACTTTAGGAGCGCAATCCAGCTCCATACAAGTCAATCGTAGTTTAGCCATTGACTTCAATGGGAGCTGGATTGCACTCTAGATCTCCAGAGTCCAAGATCATAACATTGTCCTTCCTCTTTTTTAGCATGTGACTCCTGTTCTTTATCTTCAAAGAAAGAACATTCTACCAGCATGGCACATTCTACCAAAACCAGATGCTTAGAGGCCTCATCTTGTTACTCATATAATGTTAACTTCTGTGCTGCTTTGCCCGGTCTTGTGTAATTCACAAAATAGTTACTAAGAGATGCTAATAAATGAGTATTGTCTTGTCATACAATGGAATACAGTTGCAGCAGGAAGTCCGTCTGCACTGTTTTTAGCTATCTACAAAACATATTTGAAGCCTACCAAAACAAGAGCATGAATTGAAGTCAGTATGAAAACACTTGCACTTGCATGGAAAATAATTACCAGACTGATTCTGGGGTACTGATCAAACTCAGTGATTAATTATTAACATTGTGCCTGCAAAGCAGTATATGTTTGGTTAGTGAGCTGCTCTTTACAATTATTGGTTTTGCAGCTCATGAGCTTTGTAAAGACACCTAAGACAGAAAGAAATCCAGCTTGATGAGACCTGTGCTTGCCTTGTGAAAGGCCCTGGTATTGTGAGGTACAGTGAGATGCAGTGCTCTACAAGCAATTGCAGTGCATTGTCCACAGTATGGTGCCATGTGCTACAATTGGCTGCAGAATGGAGGCTATCCTCTTCCTTGGTGATGTTACACTTACAAGTAAGAGGACAGATGGCCTCATGACTTAAAGAACAGGTATGGGAGTCAGGAAATCTAATTTCTATTCCTGGCACTACCATAGATTTCTTGAGTAACTTTGAATGAGTCACTTAACTGCTCTGTGCCACCACTGTTAGCTTATCTGTGGCAGGAGGCTAATTAAATTAGAGCTGGTCAAATTATGAGCACATAAGGAATGACTAGAAACTGAAGGAATGAATAATATAAGGATTCATAAACTTTAAAGATAGGAAGTGACCACTAAGTTTATCTAGTTTTACCTCTTGTATAGCACAGGCCAATCAAGTTTCTGCCTGTTATTACCATATCAAGCCCATTGAGTCTTGTGTTTGGAAATGACAGAAAAGCATCTAATCTTGATTTGAAAGTTGCAAATGATGGAGAATCCACCATTTCCCTTAACAGTCAAATCCACCATTTCCCTTAACAGTCAAATCACCCTCAGTCTTTAAATATGTGCCTTCATTGCTAATTTGAATTTGTCCAGCTTTAACTTCCAGCCACTGGTTCTCATTATGCTTTCCTCTGGTAGATTAAAGGTACTTTCTCCCCATGAAGATGCTTATTACACCATAATCA
The DNA here is from genome assembly GCA_003113815.1 of Sphenodon punctatus. Classification (NCBI taxonomy): domain Eukaryota; kingdom Metazoa; phylum Chordata; class Lepidosauria; order Sphenodontia; family Sphenodontidae; genus Sphenodon; species Sphenodon punctatus. Next base: position 2,356,429 of record QEPC01000841.1, on the reverse strand, counting down.
AGTTCCTGCATAACCTTCTTTGTGATGAGCTAGGCAGATGGCTCTTCTTAAGATTCCCACTATGGCCGTTTTTACACGGACACCTCCACCCACCACTGGGTGTTTGGGTGGGTGTTTGATAGGTGGGGGCGTCAGTGTAAAAGCTCTGGCAGTGGGTGGGGGGATGGGTATCCACCCATGTAAACAGCACGGATGGTGGGTGTTTGTGCATGCGCACTCCTGCACAACACCCATCTACACCTACCACCCACTGTTCTCCCGGGGGATCCTCCTGGCCGTCCAGTCAGGATAGATCCCTACGGGAACCACTAGGAGGCAGACAACTAATTTTGTAGACCCCTCCTTCCAGGGATCTAACCTCTATGTTCCAGTTTTGTGTCTGCCTGGGCACACCTAGGAAGCAGGCTGACTGTCTTCTGTAGAGACAGTCCCAAAAGATTTTTAAAAACTCAAAATTAAAACAGTTGGAGTTCCAGGTGCCAGGGGAGGAGTAACTCCTCTTCCTGTTCACCTCCCTTCAGTAAAGGGATTTGGAGCAGGCCGGTTACCCCCTTCCCTGGTGGCGCGGGGGCCCGAAGAGCAGGAACGGGCTTCCCGCTGGAGCAAGAAACGGGCGCAGCAGAGCTTGCCGACAGAGAGACAGGAAAGTGGCAGGTCAAGTAACTCGCGGGGCCAGGCCCGTCGGATCAGCCTCTCCCCCCCCCCCCCCCCCCCNNNCCCCCCCCCCCCCCCCCCCGCCATTCTCCCCACGCCGCCTCAGAACTCCAGCCATGGCATCCTAGCTGAGACAGTTCCGGCGCCTTAGAGGAAGCGAGATTAGAACGCTCCCCGGACTACCAGTGCCTCAAACCCTCACCTCAGTCAGGGCAGGCACGGGGGCCAGCGGCGCAGGATAACCCTCCCCGGGAGACAAGAAAACCACGCCTAAAAATAGCCCAAGGAGCCGCTAAGGCCCAGCCACGTGTCCGACCCCCCCCCCACCTTCAAAGGACGCGAAGGGGGAAAAAACCAAGATGGCCCCCAGACGCAGGGCCGCACCTGAGAAGGCTGAAGCGGGGGAACCCTCAGCCTCAGGAATCCCCGAGCCCCCCTCCCCTCCAGCTCCCAACCCCCCTCCAGCTCAGGAACTCCAGATGGAGGTATTAAAAGAAATCCTCCTGGAGCTGAAGAGGAAAAGATCCCCCTCTCCTCCCAGGGAAGGAGCATTTAAGGGTCGCTCGAAGGAGGCAGGCAAGGGGAAGCACCCCAAGTCCAAGAGGCCTCGCAAGGCCAGCAGACCCCTGGAATCCACCTCCTCAGACTCTGAGCCACCCGAGGAGGTGCTGTCCATCCAGTCCTCGGAAGAGGAAGAGGTGGGAACTAGGAAAAAGAAAAGAAAATCTAGACCCTTACACAGAGAAAGCAGCGAGGAGGAAGGGGAAATCTCTAAACAAGCCGCAGACAGTGAGGAAGATTCAGGGAAGGAAGAACAGGGATTAGATGCTCCGTCTGACCCAGACAAGCACTTTCCTAATAAGTATAGGGACCAAATCTACCATTTGGTCACCAAGGCCCTCCACGTCAAAGAAAAAAAAGGAGAAAGAGGCGTCCTCAGAATCCTCAGAGGAGGAAGAGGACAGAGAGTACATCCCCAGTGCCACGGATAAGGACAAAGGGATGCCTTTAGATAGCACATATGAGCGTATTATTAAAAAAGAATGGAAGCGACCCAATAAGGGATCCAGACTATCCAAGGCACAATTGTCCCTTTACTCTCTCTCCAAAAATAAGAACTCCCTGCTAGCAGTCCCCAAGGTAGACGCAGCAGCAGCCTCCCTGGCCCGAAACTCGATCTTTCCCACCGAAGGGGAATGCTACCCCCGAGACCCAATGGACAAGGGGATTGAGTCTAATTTGAGGAGAAATTTCGAGGAAATCTCTACAATCATTAAGATGACCACTCTTACATCTTATTTCTCGAGGGCCCTAATGACGTGGGTAAAACGAGCAGGAGATCCGGAGACATCCGCAAAGATGACAAGGGTCCTGTCCACCAGAATTCAGCTAGCCTACGCATTTATCGCTGACTCGTCTACAGACGCACTCCGATGGGCAGCCAGGGCAGCAGCATCCAACGTGGCTGCCCGCCGTCGGCTATGGCTACATTCATGGAAAGGGGACAACACATCAAAGAACGCTCTGGTAGGGGGTCCATTCCAGGGACACAAACTCTTCGGGGTTTGTTTGGACAAAGTTCTAGCCGACGCCACGGACAAGAACAAAAAACAAACCCTACAGAGCGTGGGATCTTCAAAACGTTCCTTTCGCCCCTACAACTCATCATCCTCAGAAACAGGAGGGTCAAGACGACCGTTCTTCCCCCATAGGGGAAATCAGCAGAGATATAGAAACCGCTAGCAGAGACAGAAAGGCCAGGATAATCGGAACAAGCAGCACCAGAATACAGGTCGCCCCAAACTCGACGCCTGACTGGGCCGTGGAAGGCGAGCAGGACTACGAAAATCTGGGGGGCAGACCAACGGTTCGCAGAGCGATGGAAGCAAGCTACATCAGATGCCTGGGTCATCCAAACTGTGGTAAGGGGATACACCATCGAGTTCTCCCACTCCCCTAGAAAGTCCTTCTACACCTCGCCTATTTCCAAAGACAGAGCCAAATGTACAGCAATGGGAAACGAAGTTTCCAGACTGAAGTCCATCGAGGCCGTCCCACACCACGAAAGAGGACAGGGCCTCTACTCCATCCTATTCCTGGTCCCAAAAAAATCGGACGAACAGAGGGCGGTGTTGGACCTAAAGGACCTGAACCAGTCCGTCAAGATCCAAAAATTCAAAATGGAGACCCTGCAGTCCATTCTAATTGCCATCTCAAAAGAGAAGTGGCTCACTTCACTAGATCTAAAGGAAGCCTATCTCCACGTACCGATTCTCCCAGCACATCGACAATGGCTCCGATTCAGCTACAAGGACCAACATTGGCAGTATGCAGTGCTGCCGTTCGGGTTGGCCACATCACCAAGAACCTTTACCAAAATCTTAATCGCGCTCATAGCGAATCTAAGGACGGAAGGGATCAAACTACACCCTTACTTGGACGACATCTTAATAAGATCCCCAACCTACGAGAGAGCCCAGAGAGACCTGGCCAGAACTATCAAATACTTACAAGAGCACAGGTTTATAATCAACAGGAAAAAGAGTCATCTCGAACCGTCCCAGTCGTTGGAACATCTGGGAGTGGTGTTGGACACCAAGATCTGCAGGCTGTTCCTCTCTCAGCAGAGGCAACACAAGATCCTCAACCTGATCCAACGGGTCTCAGAGGTTCACAGGATCAGATTAAAGACCCTGGCGAGCCTTCTGGGAGCCATGACCTCATGTCTAGGGATTGTACAGTGGGCCAGATTCGATGCCAGACCACTACAACAATTCCTGAGACCATGGCAGAACAAAATAACACAAGGAGAGAACCCGTGGATTCGGGTAACAGCAGACCTGAAGAGGTCATTCCAGTGGTGGATGCCACCATCCCGATTCGATCAAGGGATGCCACTAGCAGACCCAGAGATGATAACCCTAACGACACGGTTGGGGAGCGCACACGCAAACATTGTCAGCTCAAGGGAAATGGAAAGTGTGGGAAAAACAGCAACTGTTTGGAATTGAGAGCAATCTACCTTGCACTACTGAGTCTAGCCCTGAGTTTACGAGGCAGGGACATACTCGTATACACGGACAATATGATGGCGAAGGCCTATCTGAACCATCAAGGCGGCTCGAGGTCGGAGACACTACATCGGATGGCAACCACGCTAATCAGGTGGGCGGAGAAAAAAGTGCAGTCCATCAGAGCACTCCACATAAAAGGACAAGCGAACACTCGGGCCGACTGGCTCAGCAGAGTGGACGTGGACCAAGGGGAATGGTCTCTACACCTAAGGACCTTCGACGAAATATCCAATCGGTTCGGCATCCCCACAGTCGACCTATTTGCCTCTCCCAGCAACTCGAAAACAACGATATTCGTCTCCAGACATCCGGACAGCGAAGCAATGGCTTTCGATACCCTGAACATCAAGTGGCCTCGGGGACTTCTGTACGCCTTTCCTCCGTTACCCCTCATCCAGAGGACTATAACAAAGATAAGGAACGGGGGAGCAGAGGTAATCATGGTGACACCCTGGTGGCCATGGAGACCGTGGTTCGCGGATCTGCTGGACCTCAGTGCAGAGTCTCCCCTTCGATTGCCGATGCTACCAGACCTACTGTCTCAGGGGCCAGTTCAACACAACAACCCGGCCGCACTCAAACTGACAGCCTGGAGGTTGAAAGGAGAGCCTTGGGACATCTAGGCTACTCGAACAAGGTGCTAGAGACTATGCTGCAATCAAGGAGACCAGCAACCAAAAGAATTTATCAGAACACCTGGAAGAGGTTCGCTCTATGGTGCCAGAGTAGGACAATCAGACCTGATAGGGCTTCTATCGGTAGTGTATTAGAATTCCTACAACAGGGCCTAGAAAAGGGTTTGAAACCTAACACCTTACAGAGGCAGGTAGCAGCTCTTAACAGCGTGCTAGGCACCATCAGGGGACTAAGTATCTCGGTTCATCCCCACATCAAACGTTTCCTTAGGGCTACCAGAATTATCTCTCCTCATAGATTCCCATCTTGGAACCTGAACCTGCTGCTGGGAGCCCTTACCAGGGTTCCTTTTGAGCCTCTCCAAGAGGTCTCCTTATATTTCTTATCTATTACGTTAGCCTTTCTCATAGGAATCACTTCAGCCAGGAGGATCTCAGAGTTGGGGGCCCTATCCATCGATCCAGCCCTATGCTCCTTCAAGGAGTCTTCTGTGATCCTCAGGCTGGATCCAGCCTTTAGTCCAAAGGTGGATTCTAGATTCCATAGGGAATCCTTCCTTCTTACCTTCTTACCTTCTTTACCTTCCTTCTTCCCAACCCAGGTCACCCTCGAGAGCGGACCTGGCACACTTTGGATCTTTGCAGGGCTTTGAGGATCTATCTAGACAGAACCAAATCCTTCAGGAAAAGCTCAGCCTTGTTCGTCTCCTATAACCCACAGAGATGGGGCTTGAAGGCATCTAAGGCCTTAATAGCCAAATGGATTACGCTCTGCATCTCAGAAGTGTATAGAGCATCAGGCAAGTTACCTCCGAGGGGTATATTCGCGCACTCCCTAAAAGGCGCAGCTACCTCTCAGGCTTTCACGAACACAGCCTCCTATGGGGAGATCTGCCGGGCCGCAACATGGTCCTCCATTCATTCCTTTACTGGGCATTACAAGATCACGTTGCAGGACTCGATGGAGGCAGTCTTCGGAAGGAGGGTCCTTCAGGTGGTCCTCTGAATGGAAAATTCGCCTAGGGGCTAGAGGAATTCCCTATTGGAGTTCTCTCCTCCTTCTTCTTCTTCCCTCCCATAGTAGTGATCTGGGGTACTGCTTGGGAACATCCCTACTACCCTGACTGGACGGCCAGGAGGATCCCCCAGGAGAAAGGAAAATTGGTTCACCTACCTGTGAATTTTCCTTCTGCGGGGGATCCTCCTGGCCGGCCAGTCCCCACCCTGAGTGACAAGAACTCTGTGGTGACGAGATAGGAGGTGGCTGTATGGTCACAACGTTAAGCCTTACCTCGGGGTTAATCGAGGCTGGTCTACAAGTTGAATACTTTTAAGGTTCAATCCAGTTAAGTGAGTTAATCAAATTGAATATAGTGACATAGGTTATGTTAATTAGGCTTTAGAGCTTGGAAAAACTGGAACATAGAGGTTAGATCCCTGGAAGGAGGGGTCTACAAAATTAGTTGTCTGCCTCCTAGTGGTTCCCGGCGGGATCTACCCTACTATCCTGACTGGCCGGGCAGGAGGATCCCCCGCAGAAGGAAAATTCACAGGTAGGTGAACCAATTTTCCTATCTCCACGCACGGAGCCATCTGGAAAACCAGAGGAGGCTCCGTGCGTGGAGGTGGATGGAAATGGGTGTGCATCTGTGTGAAAGGACACCCCACCACCTCCACTCATCACGTGAGCACACCCATCCCCACCCCTACTCCCGTCCATGTCAAAACAGCATATAAGGCTTGTTTTCAGGCCCTCAGACCATGCTTGTAACTTTTGAATTTGCAACATCTTTTTAAGAATATGGACACCAGAACTGGATATAGTATTCAGTAGCATTCTCTCCAAAGCTGAATGCAGAGGTAAAACCACTTCCCCTCTCACAACTCCTATTTATACCATCATAAATTCACATTTATACCCCCAAGGATCACAATAGCTATTTATTCACAGCAGTGTGCCTGAAGCCCATTTCAGTTCTTTGCTCACTGTGACCCCAAAGTCCTTTCCTGGATCACTGTTTCCTAGGATCAAGTCTCCCATTCTGTACACATACCCTACATTTTTTGTTTCTGGGTGTATGACATTGCATTTAGCTGAACTGAAATACATGTTACTAGAATAATAATAATAAATAATAATTAATCGTAATTAATAATATATTCATATTAATAATATAATTTTATTTATATAGCACCCCCTGCCTTACATGGCACTTGGAATGTGTTCTTCAGGTTACATAAATATAAAATATAAACAATATAAAACAATTTAAAACAGTTGAAGACAATTTAAAACAATAATAAAAGACTTTAAAATATGGGAAGGAAAAAGGGAGGAAAGAATACATTGAGGGAACTGGCAGTGAATCCTAAAAGCACCTAGAAAATAAATATGTTTTCAGGTGTTTTTTAAAGGTAAGGAGGGAGCAACTGGGACAGACATCTGGAGGGGTCAAGTTCCACACTGAGGGGCCCGCCACAGCAAAAGCCCAATCACCTGCCAACTTAAGATACAATGGAGGAACAGTGGGTAGTTCCTGAACGCAGATACCCATCATTGTGAGATTCCAGAAGTAGGTCTCGAATATAGCCAGGGTCTAAACTGTTCAGGGCCCTAAAAATGAGCAGCGCAATCTTAAACTCAATCTGTCACTCCACAGGCAGCCAATGCAGAGAACACAGGACAGGTGTAAAATGATCACGGCTGCCCAAACCAGTAAGCAGCCGTGCTGCCACATTCTGAACAAGCTGCAAGTGACGGATAAGCACTTCTGGTAGCCTGTAGAAGAGGGAATTACAAAAATCAAGCCTTGTAGTCACCAGGGCATGTGGCAAGATCAGCCTGGGATAAATAAGGGCATAACCTACCCTTAATTACCTCTATAAGGCCTCTATACAAATCAATGGTGCAACCGCACCTGGAATATTGTGTGCAGTTCTGGTCGCCCCATCCCAAAAAAGACATAGCTGAACTAGAAAAGGTACAGAGAAGGGCAATGAGAATGATAAAGGTTATGGAACAGCTTCCGTACAAAGAGAGGCTTGACACGCTGGATCTCTTCAGCTTAGAGAAGAGAAGACTGAGAGGGGACATGATAGAGGTTTATAAAATCTTCAGTGGTATGGAATGAGTAGATAAGGAATTGATATTTACCCTCTCAAATAGTACTAGGACTAGGGGACACTCCATGAAATTAGCTGCCAGCAGATTTAAAACAAATAAAAGGAAGTACTTTTTCACTCAACGCATAATTAACTTATGGAATTTGTTACTAGAGGACGTTGTCAAGGCCAGTAGTATAGCTAGGTTTAAAAAAGTACTGGATAAGTTTTTAGAGAGTCGGTCCATTAATGGCTATTAACCAAGTAGCTTACAGGATGAACTTCTTACTGTTGGGAGCTGGAAGTGAACAACGGGGAATAGATTGCCCATCGTGAGTGTTGGTTCTTCTCCCATGCGATCAAGATTGGCCACTGTTGGAGGACAGGATGCTGGGCTTGATGGACCATTGGTCTGATGCAATATAATAATAATAATAATTAATAATATTTATTGCTTGACAATACAGTCATTGCAAAGAAAACAAAACACGCACAAAATCAATAAAATAAGTGAATATAAAACCACAAAAAATAAAATAACTCGCAATATACGAGAGTATTAAAAAATAATAATCACAATTTTATAATTCTATAATGAATAGTACAGTATCAAATGTCATACCAGAGAAATATACAACCACCATCTGTAGTGGAAAGACCAAGAACACCGGGGTAGCAGCCCACCGTCCTGCACATAATAGCCTGTGTGATGTTAAAGTCGGCTAAACGTCTAGCCCATAAGCACATATTCGGGATGTTAGTATCAATATTGCTAGTTATCTCCCAGCGGCACCTCAAGGCTTACTCAGGTTATTTAATTTGGGTATCTTGGCACCACTTGGCCACCTGAAAGGCTAGCTAAAGGCTTCATGCTAAGTTTACCCACATAGACTCTCCAGAGAAACTTAGCAATGGTAGTGGATATCACCAAAGAACGATCTTCAAGTAAGAATTTAACTAGCACTCTGGGCGTTCTCCCTGGTGAGCCTGCTATCAAAGGTTGCACGTATTTGTCCCGGATTAGAGTATATTGGGGGCAATCAAAGAAAATATGCTCCAAGGATTCAATGATGCTCAACCTACAGGAGCATAAACATTCTGCCAATGGAGTGCCCCTATACCGGCCCTCTGTAACGGCAGATGGAAACGCATTAAGCCTCGCAAGCATAAATGGCCTCCTGAACTTAGCAGGGAAGCCATGTCCCAGGTACTGCATGGGGGCACCTGAATTATTGGCCAACAATCCATAGGGTCTTGATATTCTAACCTCTCCTAAAGCAGCCCTCTCCTCCTGACTAGTAATATCTGAAAACCTAGTTAGTAGCAGCTTTCTTGCACCCTTGAATCCCAATACCTCTATTGCTCGGGGATCAATTACCATAGTTCTTAATTTAGCCTCCACCTGACAGATCCACATATTACTGGACTTATCTTCCTGGGCTTTAAGTGATAAGGGGGCTGCAATCTTAAAGATTAAATGGAGCCAATAAGTGAAGGCACTTTGCCAAATTTTCTGTCTAACTGAGGGGAGCCCACTTTCCACTCATAAAGCAACTACCGGAGAGCCAGGGGGAGCGGCCAGCAAGGATCTAAGGAAAGAAGCCTGGAGCTGCTCCATCTCCTTCAACCTATCCAGAGCCCAAAGATGGGCATTATATAGTAACTGCGGTAAACACCGCTGTTTAAAGATTGTAATAGCTGGGG
>QEPC01000841.1:2286847-2345623 GCA_003113815.1 Sphenodon punctatus | reverse complement strand
GGGGGGGGTGATTTTTAATCCCCCACCTTATATATTTATTTATGATTGTACCATGCCCTGTTTTATTGATATATTTTATATTTGTTTTAAATGTTTTTATACTGTTTTATTGTTGTTAACCGCCCCGAGCTGCATGGCAGGATGGGGCGGTATAGAAATCTAGAAAATAAATAAATAAAATAAATAAAAAAATAAAATATGTGGTAGGAAGTCCAGTGCCTTACAGAACCCTAAGCATATTATATCAACACAGTTCATTTTTATCAACCAAACTTGTGCTCTTATAAAAAAATGAAGCTAGACTTCTTTGACTGCAAATTTGTCTGCAAATTTCTGTTGGCTAACATTGATGGTATTTCTGCCTTTGATAGAATTTGTATATGGAATTGAAATTTCAATTTCAGTGTTGAGTGCCTACCAAAATGTGTAGAGTTTGTACAGTCTGATTAGTTGCTTTGCTTCAGGTATAACCGAGCTGCCCCAAGCTGCTTGTAAGCTGCTGCCTGTGGCAGGAGGGGCGGGGTAGTAAAAGTTTGAAAATAAATAAAATAACTTTAGATTCAACTGAGATTATGGCAGAGCACTGCATATGTGATCCAAAGTTAAATTGTACTACTAAGTGTTATTTTTCTTTTCTGTTTCTTACAGCAAAATTGCCACTTTCAGCCCTTCTCACTGAGCTGGAAAAGCACACTAGGTAGGAGAACGTTTTATATTTGGTATCAAGCATTTCTCTTTGAGAGAAAGGGTAGTTATCCAATTGTAATTCTTAATCTCCTCCTTTATCTCTTAATAATAATAATAATAATAATAATAATAATTATTATTATTATTATTATTTTATTTATCTAGCGCCCCCCCTGCCTTATATGGCACTTGGAGTGCTTCAAAAAAAGTTTAAAACCATATAAACTATTTAAAACAGTTATAAACAAGTTAAAACAGTTATTAACATTTTTTGAAATGGGGCAGGAAAAAAGTGAGGACACAGTACATTGAGGGCATCATCAGTGGATCCTAAAAGCACCTAGTGCTTTTTATAGGTAAGGAGGGAAGATCTGAGATAAACATCCAGAGGGAGCAAGTTTCCACACTGATGGGACCTCTATAGCAAAGGCCTGATCACCTGCCGAATTCAAACACAATTGCAGAACCCCCGAAACAGCCGCTGGTTCCTGAGTGCAGATACTCAGTGCGAGGTTCCAGAAGTAGGTCTCAAATATATCCAGGGCCTAAACCATTCAGGGCCCTAAAATCCAGCAGCGCAATCTTAAACTCAGTCCATCACTACACAGGAAGCCAATGCAGAGAACGTAGGGCGGGCACTAGGCATAATATGGTCACCGCTGCTTAAACCAGTAAGCAGCTGTGATGCCGCATTCCAAACAAGCTGCAAGCGATGGATAAGCACTGCTGGCAGCCTGTAAAAGAGGGAGATACAAAAGTCAAGCCTCGTAGTTACCAGGATATGGGTTACTTGTGGCAAGATCAGCCTGGGATAAATAAGGGTGTGACTTATACAAATTGCGTAGTTGAAAAAAGTGTTTCCGAACCACATCCAACAACTGGGCTGTCATAGACAGAGTGTGGTCGAAAATTACGTCCAAGTTCTTTACCTGGCCCACTGCCTCTACCTGGACCCCAGCCACATTCAGGGGCCCCAGGGAGGCAAGAGCATCCTCATATCAGCTGCCCCTTCTCACCATCACTGTAGTCTTCACCGGATTGAGCACAAGGTAGCTCCAATGCATTGAGGCAGCTATGTCATTTAGGCATTCCACCAAGGCAGAGGCTGAGTTGGCAGGGCTTACGGGACAAGAGAGATAAAGTTGTGTATCATCAGCATATTCATGAACCTTGACCCTGTGCTTGATCATGACCTCCCTAAACCATGGGCCTGTCCCAAATCATCTATGGCCCCACACATGAGGAGGGACACACTGGATTTGGTTTTCTGCACCGACGTTGAGGCGGGGGGGGGTCAGTTAGTAGAAGTCAGGGGGATGGAGTCCTTGTCATGATCTGACCATTACCTCCTTAAGGCGTGCATCCTGGCGCATGTCAGCCCCCAACGGGGTGCAGGACTTATTAGATCAGTCCGCCCCCAGAGACTTATGGAACCGGATCAGTTCCGGAATGCTCTAGGGGAGTTTCCCCTGGACCTTGACACCTGCTCGGTCGATGATCTCGTAGCCTTCTGGAACACCTTGTTGGCTGAGACCATTGACAGAGTGGCTCCCAGGCGTCCGCTGCCCTCCCGAGTCTCCCGCAGGTCTCCTCAGTTTACTGAGGGCCTGCGGTGTTTGAAGTGGGAGAGCAGGCAGTTGGAGCGATGGTGGCGCCGGACTCGCGATGAGTATGATCAGTCGCAGCATAAGAGCAGTTTAAAGACCTATGCTGTGGCAGTGCAGGCAGCAAAGAAGCAGTTCTTTGCTGCCCTTATTGCATGTGCAAAGTCACATCCAGCAGAGCTTTTGCGGGTGGTGAAAGGTTTGGTCAGTCCTCCCTGTCTCCGCCTGGACCTGGAGCAATCCAGTGACCGCTATGACCAGTTTATCGAGTACTTTGTAGATAAGATTGCTCACATCCGCCACGATTTCGGTCCCGCAGTTATTGCAGAGGATCATCTTGGGGCTATGGATGCCCAGTCCTGTCCTGTTTTGTGGGATCAGTTTCAGATGGTATCGCCTGCCGATGTGGAGTCCTTGTTGGGATCTGTTCATGCCACTACTTGTGAGCAAGATCCATGCCCGTCCTGGCTGGTGAAAGCTAGCCAGGAGACGTTACGGCCGTTGCTGGCTGGGGTGGTTAGTGCCTCCCTTCGGGAGGGCAGGGTGCCTGACTGCCTAAAAGAGGCTGTGGTTAGACCCCTGCTCAAGAAACCATCTCTTGACGCTGATGCTCCTGCCAGTTATCGGCCTGTCTCTAACCTTCCCTTTTTAGGGAAGGTTATTGAACGGGCTATGGCACAGCAGCTCCAAGAACACCTGGACCGCACCAGTTTCCTTGTCCCCTATCAATCCGGGTTTTGGCCTGGGTATGGTACGGAGACTGCATTGGTGGCCTTGGTTGACGATCTCCATTTGGCGTTGGACTAGGGTTGTCAGACCTTACTGGTCCTGCTAGACCTTTCGGCTGCGTTTGACACAGTTGATCATGAGGTGTTGGTGACTCGCCTGTGGGATCGTGCCGGGATTGGCGGGACATTCTTAGACTGGTTTCGTTCATTCCTGGCCGGGAGAACTCACCAGGTGGTCTTGGGGGAGTGTATGTCTTCCCCCCGGGACCGAGTCCCGCAGGGTGCCATTCTGCCCCCCCTCTTGTTTAACATCTATATGCAGCCGTTAGGGGCGATCGCGAGAGGGTTTCAGGGCATGCAGTGTCATCAGTATGCTGATGACACTCAGCTCCACTTCTCTTTTTCCATCAACCCAGACCATACAGTCTCTTTATTTTCCCAGTGCCTATCAGCTGTGGGGGCTTGGATGAGGTTGAGCCATCTGCCGCTGAATCCTGACAAGACGGAGGTGATGTTGGTGGGTGAGGGCCTGGGGGGCCTGGGAGTAATTGAATCTCCTCTTGTGGGGGAGTTTGCCCTCCCATGGTCTCGCAGGTACAGAGTCTGGGTGTGCTCCTTGATTCACGGCTCAGCCTGGAATCTCAGGTTGTGGCCGTGGCAGGGGGTGCGTTTCGGCAGTTACATCTTGTCCGTCAGCTTCAGCCATATCTCTCAGTCTCTGGGCGTTTATAGACGATCCCGCTCACAAGTGGGATCGTTCAGTTGCAGGATCGGGCACCCGCCTTCCTCTTTACACCGTGTCTGATGCCCAGAAGAGCATCAGACACGGCGTAGAGTATTTGTGTGCATGCGCGCCCTTCTGTGCATGCGCACTCGCCCAAAGAACCAGGAAGTGCGGTGTGAAGCCGGCACAGCAGCGATCCGCCTTTAAGGGGGCAGGATCGCCAGTCCGGCTTCACGCGGCACTGATCCGGCGTTAAAGCACGCCGGTGGATTAGACGAGCGGCAACAATGGCGGCTGATAAAGGGATCAGCTGCCATTTCCACCTCGTCTATAAATGCCCTCTGACCTCACCACTGTCATCCATGTCTTCATCACCTCGAGACTGGATTACTGCAACACACTCTATGTGGGGCTGCCTGAGAAGCTGGTGCAGAGGCTGTAGCTGGTGCAGAATGCCGTGGCCCGTCTCCTTACCGGGGCGGGCTGCAGGGAGCACATGAAACCTGTGCTCCAGGCTCTGCACTGACTCCCCATAAAGCACTGGGCTAGGTTCAAGGTGCTGGTTTTGACCTTTAAAGCCCTTCACGGCCTGGGCCCTGCCTATCTGGGGATCGCCTCACTCCCCATGTGCCCATGCAACCCCTGAGATCGGCCGTGAGGGCCTTTTTGGAGGTTCCCTGGGCGAGATGGGTGGCCACTGATGTGAGATCTTTTTCAGTGGCTGCCGCCGTGCTGTGGAATTCGCTCCCGGAGGAGGCTCGGTTGGCCCCCACCCTCCTGTCATTTCGACGTTTGTGTAAGCCCTGGCTGTTCCGCCAGGCTTTTGGCGAGGGGGGGGGGGTAGGGGGGGGTAGGGTTTGGGAAGGGAGGGTGAGTTTTATGATTTGTTTTTAAATTTGTTGATTTGTTTTTAAATGTTTTACTGTTACATTTTTTGTGTTGTTCGCCGCCCTGAGCTGCCTTTGGGCAGGAGGGGCGGGATACAAGTTTTAAATAAATAAATAAAGGGCTGCACATAAAAGTTGAACAGCATGGGTGAAAGAATAGACCACTGAGAGACACCACAATTCAGTCCCCTTGGTGATGATACATATCCATCCAACACCACCAATTGACTCCTCCCTTCCAGGTATGACCGAAACCACCGACCAGCAACTCCCTTCACACCAGCAATGTCCCTCTGCCACTGAAGCAGCAACCCATGGTCATTTGTATCAAATGCTGCTGTAAGGTCCAGCATGACCAGAATGGCGAGCTGTTCTCAAACTAAAATCATCAGCAGATCATTCCTCACCCTGACAAGTGTGGTCTCTACCCCGTGAAAAGGCCTGAATTCCGATTGGAAGTTCCCCCAAAATATTATTAAAGTCCATGTGTCTCTGTAGCTGCGCAGCCACAGCATTCTCAATCACCTTCCCTAAGAAAGGCAGATTGAAGACCGGGTGATAATTGGCAAGTACTCCAACATCAAGAGACGGTTTCTTGTGGAGGGGGTGGACCTCCACGCATTTGATGGTAGCCGCCATCCTCCCCTCCCCAAAGAAGGAGTTAATAATGCTTGACATTAAAGGTACTACCACCTCGGAACTCCCTTTCAACAACCAAGAAAGGCATGGGTCGGAGACACATGTGATGGGTCTCAATAATCCCAACAGTGCACAGACTTCCTCGTCATCAACCACATTGTGGTCAACCAGGGGAATACAGTCCCTAGGGACGCAGTGGCTCTCCACATCGAAAGGCCTAATGAGTCCCACCCGGAGTCCCTCTGTCTTCTTGGCAAAGAACATAGAAAATTCCTCACAGCACTCTGTTGAAGAAACTTGATGGATTAAGACAGTCTGGATTCACCAGACCATGCACCATCTGAAACAGTTGCGCCGATCTGTTCCCTACAGCGTCTGTGCAGGAGGACAAGTACAAGCACATGGCCTCAGTAATAGCCCTACTGTACACACGCATAAACTTTTTGTAAAGCTGAAGATCAGCCTCCAGGCAGCTCCTCAAGCATCTCCTCTCCAATCTACTACTACTACTTATCAGTTCTATAACGCTACTAGGCATATGCAATGCTTTACAGTCACAGATTTTCAGAGACAGGTCCCTGCCCAGCGGGCTTACAATCTAAGGTAGACAAGGGTGAGGGGGACAGAGGGAAAGACAGATACACACATTCCCATTTTACAGATAGGGAACTGAGGCTGAGAGGTTGTGAATTGCCCAAGGCCACCCAGTGAGTTTATTGCTAGGGCAGGATTTGAACACTGGCTTCCCAGCTCTAAGTCCAGCACCTTCCACTATGCCCCAGTGTCTTTAAGTCCACCAGATCGCTGTTATACCACAGTGGCCTACAAACTGTCGAGACAACCAGGGTCCGTCGAGGAGCCAGGGAATTGAGACCCCCCTCTAACCGCTGAAAATAGCCATTGGTGAATCTGTCAGACCCCTGGTTCAATTAATTAATTGATTTATTTACGTGACCAAAGGTCATTGCAAAACAACTTACAGAAAAAACACACCAAAATGTAGAAGATAAAACATACAAACAAACAAAATGAAACAACCAGCTATATAATGTAAAAGGGTGCTATTTTGTCTGTAGCTAGAGGGTTGCCAGATGTCCTTATTTTAAAGGAATATCCTTTTTCTCCCCCTGCTGCAGACAGTCCTCCGGCTGGGTAGTACTACCTTGACCGGCAGGCGGCAGAAGACTTGAAACTTTCTACGCATGCATGTACTGCGCCACCCGTCCTATCTCTCTCCAGTTCATTTTTCTGCCTGCCACCGGCAGGTTGTGCTTTCATCAGGCTCCGGGGAGCAAACCTGAGAGTAACATTCGGATCCCCACGGGGTATTGGGTGGGGGGGAAGGCAGAGTACACCTCTCTCTGCGGGGACGGCATTTCATCCCCCCACACACACACCCCGCGCCGCTGCCCGGGAGGTAGGAGAAGTCCTCAGGGTCCCGCGCTTACGCCCGGGTCCCTGCATTAGAAAGGATCGGGCTCTCTTCTCCGTGTACAAACCGTCATCTGCCGCTGCAGCAGGACGGTTGCTGTTTGTGTGTGTGCCGGCTCCTGCCTCCCAGGAGAAGGGAGGACAAGCCGAGGCCCCGTTCTCTCCCTCACAGCAGTGATGGGCGAGCGGACTTGACAGGAGGCGAATCACCTCACCATGGAGGTAAGAAAGGGGTTAAGGAAGCAGCTCGCCACAGCGGCATACCCCAGCCTCCCCCCTCCCTGCCCTGCCCTCCTTCCTTTCCCTCCTGGCAGTGGGGAAATTCCCTGGGGAAAATAAATAAAATAAATTTTTAAAAAATTGAGTCCTCTCTCTTATGTCGGCAGGTCTCCACAGAGCTCGACAGGCCCCTCTTAGATGCCCCCCCTCCCCCGGCAGCCTCAGGAAACTCAGGCGGATGGGCTAGCGCAGTTAAATTTAAACGTGGCCAAGATGGTGGAGTCCTCGTGGCTGTGCAAGAGGTAGGGCAGGAAGAGGGGCGCAAAGCTCCCCTAACCAAAAAAAGGAGGGAAAAAGGACGAAAAAAGGAGAGGGTAGGGATCTGCAGCCACCAGGGGGCGCAGATTCCCTCCATCTAGGCTCTCCACAATCCTCACACAGCAACTCTGAGGAGGTTCTGGGAGCTTCAGCTTCGCAGCTACTTCAATCAACTTAGGGCTCATTCAGACGTGCTTTTAAATCGCATAGCAGCAGCGGCGGCATCGTGCGATTTAAAGCACCGCGCACTTCCGGGTTGGTGTGAATGCACCGAGTGCGCACATTTCAGCCTAACCCAAACTGTTGGAGTGCGATTTTAAAAGCTGCTCGGAGCAGCTTTCAAAACCGCACTCCAACAGTTCGGGTTAGGCTGAAATGTGCGCACTCGGTGCATTCACACCAACCCAGAAGTGCGCGGTGCTTTAAATCGCACGATGCTGCCGCCGCTGCTGTGCGATTTAAAAGCACGTCTGAATGAGCTCTTAGATTCTGATTCCTCCTATTCAGAGGAAAAGGAGGGAGAGTGGCAGGAGCCTGCACAACCTGATAAGGATCAGGATAGGCACTTCCCCATTTCATTTAGGGAGGAGTTATTGGCGCAACTTATAAAGACTTTACAGTTGGAGGAGAAGCCCTCGAAAGATAAATAATCTGAATCTGAGGAGGAGGATGACAGGCAACTCCTACCAACAGCCTTGGGTAGGGATCTGGGGGTTCCATTAGACAAGGCGTTTGAAAAGCTGTTGATCACAGAGTGGAGGTCCCCAGCCAAAACAGCGAGGCTTAATAAATCACAGGATGCTCTTTATAGGTTCTCCAGGAGGAAGGAGTCCCTGTTTAAAACTCCAAAGGTGGATGCAGCGGCTGCCTCCTTAGCCAGGCAGACGGTGTTTCCATTGGAGGGGGACTGCTACCCGAAGGATTCCTCTGACAGGGCGCTGGAGGGCGTTCTCAGGAAAGCTTTTGAGGAAATTCCACCACTATCAGAATTAACATTCTCGCCTCATATGTAGCCAGGGCCTCTATGGCATGACTACAGGAAATGCAGTCGCCAGCAGTAACAGAAAAAAGGGCCAAGACTCTTTCAGCTAGGGTCGTCCTAGCTAACGCACTGCTGACTGATGCGACTACAGACGCCCTGATCTGGTCAGCTAGGACAGCAGGATTAGAAAGCATGGCCAGGCATAGAGTGTGGCTCAGGACATGGATGGGGGACAACACAACAAAGAACTTGCTGGTGTCATGCCCCTATAAGGGACACAAGCTCTTTGGAACTTGTCTTGACAAGGTCCTGGAAGAGGCGAATGACAAATCTAAGAAAAAGACTCTTCAGCAAGTGGGAGCGAAAAAGAAACCTTTTTGCACCCCTTATTTTCGGTTTCAAACCCCCCAGTACTCCTCCTCCTATGCCTCGGGGCAGAGGAGAGGACAGTTTCAGGACAGGGAGTACCACAGGCAGCCATTTCGATTCAGGGGCCAGCGCTAGCACAGGCAAGAGCGTGGCAGACCATGAGAACAGTCTGTCCCTCCCACAGCCAAACAGGCATGACTGGCAAGGAGAGGGAGGAATAGGAGGACGCCTATCAGGTTTTGCGGAGATCTGGGCAGAATCCATCTCAGACCAGTGGGTCCTCCAAATTGTCACACAGGGGTACAGATTAGAACTCCTCCAGAGGCCAAGGGGCTGTTTCATTCCCTCGCCCCTGTCAAGAAATCCGCAAAAGACATTAGCCATGACCACAGAGATCGGAAGGCTAGCTACCATGGGGGTGATAGAGAGAGTGCCAGCGGATCAGAAAGAACGCGGCCTCTACTCTATAATTTTTCTGGTGCCAAAGAGGACGGGGAAATGGAGGGCGGTCCTGGATTTGAAGAGACTAAACCAGTGGATCTCCCCCAAGAGATTCAAAATGGAGACGGACTTGTCAATTTGTCAAAATCTCTCCAAGGGGGATTGGCTAACTTCACTAGACCTGAGGGAAGCTTACCTCCATATCCCGATATTCCCAGCACACAGAAAATGGCTGCGCTTTGCCTAGAACAACAATCATTGGCAACACAAGGCCCTCCCCTTCGGCCTCTCATCAGCGCCATGGACGTTCACCAAGACGCTGGTGACGCTGATAGCAAATCTGCGCAGGGAGGGAATACACGTGTTCCCTTACCTGGACGATTTGCTGGTCAAGGCCCACTCGCAAGAGTCAACATCCCAGAGTGTGGACAGGGTCATAGCCTACCTCTCGCACCATGGGTTCGTGGTAAACTTTCAGAAAAGGCACCTGATCCCAGCATGCAAATTGGAGCATTTGGGGGTCGTTAGAGACACAGCTCTAGATACCATCTTCGTTCCAGAGGGAAGAAGGGAGAAAATTCGCCTCCTTGTCCTGCTCCTACAGGCCAGTCACCGCTTGAGGCTAAGGACACTGGCCAGGCTCCTGGGCCTCATGGTCTCTTGCCCCCTCCAGATAACGTGGGCCAGGCACAATCTAAGACCCTTACAGTCCTTGCTGGCTCCTTTCCAGAGAGCTTATGCTAGGGGCAAATCCCTGGGTCTCCCTCCCGGGACATATAAAACCATTAATGTCTTGGTGATCAGACCCGGAAAGATTTCGAGAAGGGGTATCACTCACAGAACCTCTTCGCTTGGTGATCACTACCGATGCGAGCCTCAGGGGATGGGGGACCCACATGGGCACAGCCTCAGTCCAAGGGCTGTGGAACCAAAGGGACTAGGGGCAATCCATACATTTTCTGGAGCTAAAGGCGATTTGCCTGGCTCTTCAGAAATTTGGCCCATGCCTGAACAAATCCCATGTGTTGGTTTGCACGGACAACATAACAGCGAAGGCCTATATCAACCACCAGGGGGGCTCCAGATCCAAACCCCTGCAAAGGGAGGCGTCGGTCCTGTTTACATGGGCTCAGACTTACCTGGCTTCTCTGAAAGTAGTTCACATCAGGGGGGCAGAGAACTCCCACGTGGACTGGCTGAGCCGCAGGGAAGTGGACCCTCACGAGTGGTCTCTCGACAAGAGAGTCTTCCAGATGATTGTCAAGAGATTCGGGATACCAATCCTGGACCTCTTCGCAACAAGAGAAAACACCCAGGTGGAGCTGTTCATAACAGGGGGAAAGACAGTAAACGCTTTCCTGCCAGATGCTCTAAATCAGGAGTGGCCAACGGGTCTGCTTTACGCATTCCCTCCCTTCCCATTGTTGACTCGCACGGTGGTGAAAATCAGACGCGAGAGGGCCCAGGTGATGCTGGTGGCACCATGGTGGCCGAGACGTCCCTGGTTTTTAGCTCTGATGGAGCTGGCGGTTCAGGAGCCATTTCACCTGCCATTGGCACCGGACCTCCTTCATCAGGGCCAACACGAGAACCCCAGCGCGTTAAATCTAGCAGCTTGGAGGTTGAACGCATAGTGTTACAGAGCATGGCGTACACTAATTCTGTTTTGAAAACCCTTTTGCAAGCTAGGAGACCAGCAACTAGATGCTCTTATGCCGCAACTTGGAAGGTCTTCTCCCTATGGGCGGCAGGAAGGAGTATCTATCCCTGTGCAACTACTATTCCCCAGGTATTGGAATTCCTTCAGGAGGGGCTCGACACGGGTCTGAGACATAACACCCTAGTGAGACAGGCATCCACTCTCAACTCAGTCCTTGGGGCGGTTTCCTGCGTTAACTTAACGGCCAATAGGCACGTAAGGCAGTTCCTGAGGGTGGCAAAACACCTGTCTCGACCTGTGATACATCGATGCCCTTCCTGGGATCTTAATTTAGTGATTGACGCTCTGACAGGTCCACCCTTTGAACCACTCACACGTGTCGCTCTACTGGCTATCCCTAAAGGTAGTCTTCCTGGTAGCGGTTACTTCAGCTTGTAGGATGTCAGAGCTGGGTGCCCTCTCTATGGAGGATAACTTCTGTATCTTTCAGAAGCAATTGGTCACATTAAGGCTGGACCAGGCATTTATCCCAAAATGCAATACATTGTTTCATAGGACGCAGGAGATAGTTCTTCCCTCGTTCTGTCCTAAACCACTGCACCCCAGAGAGAAAAGATGGCACACACTAGATGTAAGGCATGCCATTGAAATTTACTTACGTAGGACAAAGGGCTTGAGGAAAACATCAGCTCTCTTCGTCAACATCAGACCTAGCATAGTGGGAGTCAGGGCATCTAAGATGCTCATCTCTAAATGAATCAAGGAAGCCATAGTGGAGGTGTACAGGTCTACGGGTAAGGTACCTCCCTTGCAGATTTGGCCCCATTCGGTACGGGGTGCCACGACCTCGTACGCATTCAAGGCCAGGGCGTCATACGCCGAGATATGTAAGGCTGCAACATGGGCGTTAGTCCACACCTTTGTTCGCCACTACAAGATTGACACTTTTCAATCAGCGGAAGCAGATTTTGGTAGGAGAGTTCTACAGGTGGTCTTGGAACCTCCTGGGACTGTTCCTTCCCCCAGATTCTCTGGGGGCTTGGGTATATCCCAGCTGGAGGACTGTCTGCAGCGGGGGGAGAAAAGAGAATTGGTCACCTACCTCGGTGAATTCTTTTCTTCCTCCGCTAAGCAGACAGTCCTCCGGACCCACCCTAGGAACAGCATCCTCCAGGGGAGGGACTTAGGATGCTTTTCAGTTTAGTCAATGGTTGCCAATTGGCTATTTCTTACAGTTATAGAAGTTACATCGTTTTGGCCAAAGGCTATTAGCGATAAGGTTAAATTTCTCTGTGCTGTTTGGCCGCTTTGTTTTTCTAAACTGAGTTACAGGCTGCCAGTCCTAAGCTTTGGAGCTCACTGGAGAGAGATAGGACGGACGGCGCAGTACACGCATGCGCAGAAAGTTTCAAGTCTTCTGCTGCCTGCCGGTCAAAGTAGTACTACCCAGCCGGAGAACTGTCTGCTTAGCGGAGGAAGAAAAGAATTCACCAAGGTAGGTGACCAATTCTCTTATTTCAAACCCCACAGCTCCACTGATTATAACAGACATCCCTTATTTCAGACCTCACAGCTTCGTCGGACATAACAACAGCCCTTATTTCAGAAAAACACAGCTCCACATGTCCTTTATTTCTCAAATTTTGATCTGCCAACTCTATCTGTGGCCTGGAGATTGTAACCTCCCAGTAAAAAACACTTTGTCATATCTTGCCATCCTACCGCATTGCAGAGTACTGGTTGGAAGGGGCAGATGTATTAATTCCAGAACTAATAAAGAGGTTGATAATTATGATGTGAGGAGGGAAATGGATTATAACACAGATTAAAATTATTCTGTGTTTACCAGACTGCCTTTGCAAGGAAGATTATTCTGTTTACCAGAAGATTATTCTGTGTTTACCAGAATGTGTTTACCAGACTGCCTTTGCAAGGAAGATTTTTTTGATTTTCAGATTATTTTTCTCATTTATCGTTTTGTTTATCCCTCATCTCTTGCCGCTTTAGGTTCCCATCCTGTAAATAATTATGCACATGCACAACTTGAATTCCTTTGTTCTCACATCACATGAAGTCAATAGGACTACTTGCGCGCTTGAAGTTAAGCGTGTGTACACATTTGCAGGATTGATTTCCAGCGTTTGGCTGTGTTGCTGGAGAACACCAAAGGCAATATTTTCTTAAAAGAAAACAGAATTTGTTGAAAAAAGACTGACTCCTCCTAAATCTTGTCTCCATTAATAGCCAAATGCCAAACAGACTTTGCCATTCAAGCATTTGCACAGTGGTACCTTATTTCTCTAATACTTAACTGAATTAAAATGTTAGTACTACCTCGTCATGGCAAGAAAGGAAGACAGTTATCCTGGGTTTTTTGTTTTGTTTTTATTTTGTTTTGTTTCTGCTTTGGGGAGGCATTGTGATACTACAATGATGACATTTGGATAATACTGTGATTGACACCAGTATAAGAACCTGACTATTAATAATGGCATAGTATTGAATATCATTTGCATCAGTATCAGAAGCACATAAAATTGATGGGTTTTTATTGTTGGGTTTTTTTGTATACTTTGTATACTTGTATACCCAACATTGTTGGGTTTTTTTGTATACTTGACATAACATTCATGTATTTTTTCCCACATGATGGATGTTTGGAAGCAAGGGTCTCAGACTGACCTGATGTACATGTCACAGTGGGAGACCTTTCTCCTGCTACAGTGTTCTTTTTGTGCATTACTTGTATTTTGTGAGTGACTAGTCTGCAGATGAACCAATAACTGGAGTCACCTTGATCTCTTTCAGCTCTGAAAGACCTACCCAGGGATCTGGAGACAGCTGTCATGGAAGGAACTCTGTGGCACAGGAGCCAGGAGAAAGAGTGCCTCAAGGCAGGACCCTGTCACAGAGAGCAAGCCTCTCTCCACCATACTTCAGGGTGGCATCCTGGAGGGTAGGGAAGTGGCAGAGTGGAAGGGCCAGCAGCTGCACAGAGAAGACAGCTCCCCTTTCAAAAGGTTTTTCTGTTATTTTGAATGCAGTTCCCCTAAGTGACGCTGAGAGAACAGGCTATGGCTCTTTAGTGCTTTTCTTATTCTGGTTATCTCAAAGTGCAGCTGAAACTCGTTCTCGGTATTTTCTTGAGTTTTTAATAAGAATTGCATTTCTCGGTTCAGTCTGGGAAACGAGAACGAACTGAGAAACAGGCCAGATTCTTGACCAAAAAAATGATAAATTATTATTTTTTTGGGGGGGGGGAGTACTTATTGAGGGTCTACTGGCCTCCGGTCCAACGGCTACTCACTGCTCCCTGCCTCCCTCTGCATTTTGCAGAGACTGAGCTTGTTCTCTGAGTCCCCAGCCACACTGCACTCTGCAGAGCTTAGCTGGGACCCCACAGTAAATGATCTGAGTGGGAAGGGGAGCGGGAAAGCCTCTTCCCAGCTGTGTGCAACATTCTAATCAGTCCCCCTTTCCATTGAGACCAATATAAGGGCAGCACACCCCTGATCAGTCCCCCTAAAAACGTGGACTGATTAGGGTGTTGCACGCAGCTGGGAAGAAGCTTCTCTACTCCCCTCCCCACTCAGATAATTTAGTCACATCCCAGCTAAGCTCTGCAGAGTGCAGCATGGCAGGGAAGGCAGAGAGCAACCTCAGCTCTCTGCAAGATGCAGAGGGAGGCAGGAGGCAGTGAGCGGCCAGCAGCCCATGGTTGAAGTAAGTCAGATGGTGTCCTGAGGCGTCTCAGGATGCCCCAATACTTTAAAAAATATTATTATTACTTATTATTTTTGTTGGTTTGTTTTTAATAAAATAATAATTCTCCTCATTTTGCAAGAAATCTCACGAGATTTTGCTGAGATCTCAGTCCTGGTGTTCAATCCCGCAAGAATTTCTCTCAAAAGTTTTTTTAATTCTCGTTTCTGCCTTAACCCAAAGCACTTTACAAAGCAATGAGATAGGCAGTGGGTGTGCAGTGGCTGTGTTTAAAATGTAGCAGCTATTAGGTTTTCAGCAATATAGCTCACACTCCACCTGGGATGCTGAAACTGGTTTCACCGAGAATAGTTACCACTGACCATTTCTCCATGTGTTATGACTTCTTGCAGAGCTTTTTGACTTACAGGCTTTCATGACTCTCTTTTTAGTATAGGATGAACTAACTAATCTATCCGAGCAGATTTACCTGCAGCAATACAATTTGTGTCTTGCTTCTTTGTGAGGAAAGAGCTTGATGTCTGTTTAATATGTTGTTGGTTGGTTGTCTTCTTTGACCCAGGTCTCCATGACAACCCAAGGAGCAAGTCAGGCAGGGAAGAAAGCAAAGTGAAAGAAAGGTCCCTGCCCCTCAAAAGTGGTAGGCCACGCAGGAACAGGACAACAAATCATGCAGTGACCCACTCCTCCCCCACACAACGATTATTGCAGCTCTCTCTCCCTATACTGCCTGGAGCAAAGAGCAGGCAGCCAAAATCCCAGGGCCAGCACCGGTAAGTGAAGAAGAGTCTCCTTATTAATTTGCCTGTATATTCAGCAGCACTCTGAATGCATCTTGTGACAAGAACAATGAGGGCCTCAGCACTAATTGAAACTAATTCATGGATCACGTCCGTTTGGAAAGTCAAATAAGAGGGAGCACTCCCTGAGAATGAGGTGTTACACCTCTCTTTAAATCAGATAATTCAGTTCTGGCTCTCTCCTGATTAGAAATTGCCATCTGTTGCAGATTACACGTTGAGTTGTGTGATGCAAAGTCTTGTTCAACAGGAACTGAGCTAAGAAATAGCCCTTTTTTGTTTCAGTGCAGAATGAGGGTTTTATTTTTCTGAACTACTCAGCTGACTACACCCAATAATGTTTGAGATGAACATGCTGCCTTCGTGATTGATTTATTTATTTTACTTTTTTTTTCACCTCACCCTTCCCTAAAAAAAGGCTCAGGGTGATTCACAATATATATAAAACATATTTAAAAACAATCCATAAATGGTAAAACAGTAAAATAAAAAAATTAAAAACCCAACCCTCCCACAACCCCTTGAAACCCCTCCCCATTTTCCACATCCAATCCCCCTCACAACCATACCCCAAACCCCTCATCCCCTATCCTTGCCTGTCAAATGCCTTTACAAATAGGAAACGTCAAATGCCTTTACAACATGATTGGCAATAGATAAATTGGAAGATTATAGACTGTATGGATGATAACAATCACCACCTTCCAGGAAGATCCCAGAGCACTTCTATACTTATACAAATTTAACAGCAGAACTCTACACAAATCATGTTTTGTTGGCTATTGTACTGCAGAGGACTTTGTCAGGGCTAAGCACTGGACTTAGCCAGAAGTAAATGAAGCATCCTTTGACTGGACTTGTATGTGCCATTACCATTATGAAAGGTTATCTTATCACAATTAGTGAAATACCTAAAATGATAGGTGGATTAGATAAATAAATTTGCTGCCAATTACCTCCAACTAGTATCTTGTAAGCATGTCCATAATACAAGGGGAACAGTATGGAGTGAGATACAGATGAGGGCAGTAATTGATATATTTTGTTTATCTGTACAGATCAGACCTGACAACCATTTCAGAAATAAAGGGGAACATCATCATGCCTGCAGTACCAAGCAAATCTGGTTTACTGCCCCAGCAAGACAACAGAGAAACATTCTGTCCATCATCTGTGCCAGATTATGCCAGAAAGAAAACGCCAGCAAAAAACCTATTGGGCCATAGCGAGACCAAGGCTTTGGCTAAGAGGCCCTAACACAAGATTTTGGGATACTCCTACAGACCCTCTGTACAAGGCCTGACAGCAACCACTAGGAGGATTTCCTTTCAGGTTTCAAAACTGTGAAAGATAGGACCTAGTGAACTAGAGCATCCCACCAACAAGGCTCCAGAAAAATAGGAGATCGAATGCTACCCTCAGGGATTATGACTCCAGCACTGAAAATGCAGCAAAGTGTCTTCAGCATAACGGGGTTTGGCCTCAGACTGTCTTGAAACCCAGATTCTAGATTTCCAAGAACCTCTTCAAGAAGGGCTCCTGTGGCAGCCAAAGAAACCAAAGCAGGGATCTCTTCTAGAACTTTTTTTAAACTGTCAGCACATTTCAGGCAGAAAAATATTCTAATCATTTGAGCGAATCAGTGTGATGCTGGAACAAAATGAACAATTAAAAGGACAGAAGGGGCTTGCATTACTCAACATAGAGCACTTCCAGTCTGTTTAAGAAACAGCACTGAGGAGCTCCCAAAGGAAATCTATTCAGCTCTTGTGCTGCAGACAGATGCTAGTCATCTTTGGGAGAAAAATACAGGCTCTTCAGGAACAGGTTATGTTGCAGAGCCTGTTGAGGAACAGAAGTGGAGGGAAGGAGCCTGATGGCACTGGAAGGCAATAGCAAAAAGAAAATGTACTTTTAAAAACCTGAAAAACTAAGTAAAATGACTTCAAAAATTCCATGCTGCCGTGTGCTTTGCTGTGGTGCTAGATCCTATGTGGGACCAGAACCTAGGCCCCCTGTGACAGGGCAGCCAGTTCCTTTCACACTTCTCTTGCCTGGATCAAGAAGGGAGGTAAATAGAATGACATGTAAGAAGCCAGAGAGAGTGGCTGGAATGGGGGGGCTTGGTGGAATGATGGGAGGCTGGTTAAAATGACGGAGAGCTGGATGGAATGACACATAAGAGGCAAACAGGAGCGTCTGGAATGGTGGGAGTTTGAGTGGAATAACAGGTTTGAAGCCACTGGGAGAAGCTGGAATGATGGGTGAGAGGACCCAGCCTCCTTCACCATCTTTCCATTTCCTTTCCATGGTTTCCTCACTTTTCCCCCCTCCTGGCGAAGGAATAGAGTCAAGAGTATGGAGTTAGGTGCATTGAGGCATTTTACATGAGTTGGACAGAATTCTTTTAGTCACGTAACTGACAAAGATCAGGGCTACAAAGGGAAATACTGCGATGAGGAGGGGTCTGCAAAGAAATCTCCCCTCTTTCCCCCAGCTTCCTATGAAATAGAGGAGGCTGCTCACAGGTGGAAAAAAAACTCTGCTGGTGAAATTTACAGAACGGGCCAAAAGGGAAACTCAGTGGAGTGGCTGGCTGCTCTGGTTGCTAAGTAAAATCCCCAACAGGTGTAAGGAGGGGTCTTCGAAGCAATCTCCCTCTTCATCACTGCCCCCTCCCCCCAGTGAAACTGTCAAAGCTGGGGCTGCAAGGGAAACTCACTGGGAGAAGGGATGCTGTCAGGAGAAAGACTGTATGTGGTTACGTGCATTCAGGAATTGTATGTGAGTTGCATAGAATTCCTTCAGGTGTGTGTCATGGGATTGGGGTCTCTCTTACCCCACTCGCAGCACTTACTGGATCAGCTCCCTCCAGATCTGACTCAGCCCACAACTAGGGTAACCCTTTTTTGGTCACCTTTAACCTTAGAGTTTCCCCAAGCACAGAAATCATTACATCTGGTCTGTCTGAGTTTGAGAACCCAGAATTTTCCCAAACTGTCAAGCCAATGTTAGGAATTCACTTAAACTTATTAGGCTCAGTTAAAAGGAATTTAATGTTTACTTCATGAGTAATTACAGCGTACAGGTATACAGGTGTAGTATCAACCAATAACAAAACAACAACTACTAACCACACCTAATGCAGAAAAAGTTCCCTGCTCAAATTATTTAAAGATATTTTAAATGGTGAAAAAAACCTGCTATCAAATTGTTAAAAATAACATCATTTAATACACAATCAATAAATCTGTTGTAAAAATATGTGGTTCTATAAATGACAAATAATTACTTGGAGAAATAGTCAAAACTAAAGAGGAACTAGCACAATAACTATGTAACAAAGTGCTTTGTACAGAGATCACAATGGATACAAATACAATTCCACAAATATAATTGCACAGAAAATGAGTACATCCAACTAATATCAATAATTTACACTGGAGTTTTTCACAATCCTTCCAGAGATGGAAAGCCTACGCAGAGGCTGTAAATAACAATTATTAAGCTCACAGTTCAGAGCTAAATTACCCAACGTTTCGCTAAAAGTAGCTTCTTCAGGGGTATTTCTTCTAATGGTATCACAGAAATTTCTGCTGCGTGGAATTTGGTATCACAAAAACAACTGTTCCTGTGGTATATTTTGCTGTATACAAAACATAATACATACGTATTTTTTCCTATTAGAAAAATCCAGAAGGATCCTTTATGACTTTTTGAAAAGTTAATTATACTTGTATTAGTTACCTGCAAAAGCTCACTGGAAACATTTGTCACAAAGGAGAGGAATGTTTTAAAACACCTCCCTGTGTTTTGGAACAGAAAGTTTTCCCCTTTACATGGGAAAGAATTGGTCTGATTTTAGGGGAGAGCTTCACCTTGGGTGAGTTTATATTATGCGCTTAAGTAGGTGCCTTTGGGGAAGGTTAATACCCTTATAAGGAATCATCCCTAAGTAGATATCAAGTCTGTAAAAAAAAATATTTTCTGGCAGGGGGGAGAAAAAAAGTTTTTTACAGTATTTAAATAAGCTTTAGCCCCAGAAATGTAGAAGAAGCAAGTGAGCTTTTGCAGGTAACTAATACAAGTATAATTAACTTTTCAAAAAGTCATAAAGGATCCTTCTGGATTTTTCTAATAGGAAAAAATATGTATGTATTAGTTTTTGTATACAGCAAAATATACCACAGATATACATGCCCTTCCTGGCTTCCACAATGGGGAAAATCTTACAATCTCTGGACAAGCTGCGTGAGTTACAAACGAAACCCCCCCACAAAATCCCCTCCCCCACCCCGGTATCATCTAAAGCCAGGGCCGGAAAAGCCTCTCACAAGGCGGGGAACAAGAGGCGAAAAGGCCCACAAGGGGGCACCAGGGCTAAACTGTTGGAATCCTCTTGCTCCTCGGAGAAGAGTTCTTCTGAGGCCCAGCCTAAAAAACGCAGAGAGGTGGAGGAAGACCTCTTACACGGCCTCAGAAATTGAGTCGGGGCAGGAGTGGGTCGATTTGGAGGGAACGACTTCCCAGGAATCGTTCCCTGAACCAAGAGAGAGAGACAATTCCCTCTCGCCTATAGAGAGGAATTTATGTCTCAGGTGTCTAAAACCCTCCAACTGGTGGAAAAGCCCGGAAATGAGGACTCCTCAGACCCTCAAGAGGAGGAGGAGAGAGATTACATTCCCTCCCTCCATGGCAAAGAGGCGGGGTACCCCTAGACAAAGTTTTTGAAAAACTGGTCATACAGGAGTGGAAACATCCTGACAAGACCCAGAGGATGAATAAGACACAGGCTGCTCTGTACTCCTTCTCCAGGAAGAAGGAACCAATATTTAAAACCCCAAAAGTGGACGCAGCGGCAGTTTCTCTAGCCCGGCAAACAGTCTTCCCCACTGAGGGGGACTGCTATCCTAGGGACCCCACAGACAGGACCATAGGGAGGGATGGGGTCATTTGCAAACAGTACCTTAATTCATTTGAAGTGTAGCCTGCTGGAAATATTCTGCCCCTTGGGAGCTATGCTTTCTGATTGGCAGAAGGCAGTTAGTTGGCTGGTCTCTGCTTAGTTCTTGGTTTCAGTTGAAGTCCTTTTATCTGCTCTGAGATTGTTGAACCCAATGCATATAAGAATGCAGCCACTAAGCACAGCAGCAGCCATCAGTGGGTTAAGAAGATAGCCCACTTGTCTTCCATGGGTTTACTGGAATCTACACATCGCACGCTCACTCTTACCATACTGGTGGGAGGTGAGAGATGTAGTAGATGTACAGCTGGACAGTCCTTGGGATTTACTAGAGGGATTTGTAAAGAGTACATTAGGACAATTCATCGTTTCATTAAGAATCTTCACAGGATTGTTGCCTCAGACCATTCTGCTTGTGTAACTGACCCATTTAATATGTTAGCCTCAGTAGCAAACCACTTACTCCAGTGTAGCTCTACTAAACTCAGGAGCAACCTGCACTACAATTTGTTTTCTTGACAGGCTGGAGAAGCTTGTGAAAGTCTTCCAGAGGTACACAATCTCCACCCACTGCTGACATCAGGGATAGCTAGCTACGTAATAAGCAGAGTCAAATCTGTTGTCCCTCATTCCCTCTTTTCTCCATTGCTACATTGCGGTCAAAACAGCTCTGGAGTCTGGGTTACAATTATAGTATTGCCACCCAACAGAGTACAGAAAAATAAAAAACCCACACACAGGGGGGCGTGGGGTGGAGGCAGTTACACCACTACAGTTTCCTCAAGTGGAGGCAATTTTATTGACATAAGTTTCAGTACAAAATCTCCCTTTGAAAAAGAAGGGACTACTTTGCATTTCTGTGATGACCACTCATTTCTGTTTCTTGATTTAGGACTAACATAAAACTGCTGACAGGGTAAACAATGCCCTATTTACATGTTAAATTTAACATGTAAACCTGCCTGCACTAAACACACACATACACCTCCCACACTATACACACAAACACACGCACAGCCAGCAGCACAGTTTCACACACACAACCTCCCAGCACTATACACACACATGTACAACCACCCAGCAGCACACAGACACAGTCTCACACACACAACCTCCCAGCACTGCACACACAGATGCATGTCCAAGCACTACAGAGACCGACACGCTCACACAGACACACACCATCCAGCACTACACACACACCTCCCAGGATTGATCAGTTAGTTAGTTAGTTAGTTAGATTGCACTTCCCCAACATCCAGCAATATATACAGGCCATTTTTACACGGACAACCCCACCCACTGCTGGGTGTTCGGGTGTGTGTGCGGTGCGGGGGCGTCCGTGTAAACGGGCCGGCAGCGGCTGGGGGGGAAGGGTGTGCGCTGGGTGTCCGCCATATGAACACCACGGGTGGTGGGTGTGCATGCTTGCATGCGCACTCCTGGCGCGCACCCATCACCCACTCATCTCCACACACACAGCCATCTGGAACAATGGAGGAGGCTCTGTGGGTGGAGATGGGTGTGTGTCCGTGTAAAAGGACACACACACCTCCACGCACCGCGCCAGCTCACCCATCCACCCACCCACCCCATCTGTGTAAAAATAGCCACACACATAGGCCCTTTTCACACAGACACTCTAACACTGATAAAATGGGTGTTACATTTTATTATGCATGTTTCAGGGCACCCATAGAGCTCACCTGCCAAGACCACACTCACACCCTCCCAGCACTACAGAGAGAGAGACCCCTCCCAGCACTACACACACACACACACACACACACACACAAAGTATTCAAGCTACATAGAAACCTACAAACAGGAAAATAAAAACATACCAGAACCTTTGTAGCAATTAGTTTGTTATTCTTAAATTGAAGTGTGGAGTAAACCAAGAAAAAATAAATGTCATCTCTTTGAACAAAGACACACTTTTAGGACATGGACCCACTCCCACAAGTGAATATTGGGGACCGGTACCCCAATATCCAAACGACTCTTGAATTTAGGGGGAATTAGCCTACTTGATTAAAAAGGGTGTCACAAAGGAACATAGGGTCACACATGACCAGAGGGAACATACATGCACTGTTGATTTATAGAAACCAGTTTCTAACATGTACTGTTAAGTTGTAGAAACCAATCTGAGACATTGCGAAATAGGAGCAACACGGATCCCCAAGGGGCATTGATATGTAAACAGAGGTCTTTCCAAAAGGTGCGAGTGTGTCTAGCACCAGCTTTAAGAATGTAATACTGCATACGTGAGTGAACCCAGAGGCACAGGAGAGGAAAAGAAAAAACAGAAGAACTTTCTGGAAGACTCGAGAATAAACTAGGACTTATAAGGGACATTCGAACCCACAGAGGACAGTTACTGTTGGGATCTTACTCAACCTCT
Source organism: Sphenodon punctatus (assembly GCA_003113815.1). NCBI lineage: Eukaryota > Metazoa > Chordata > Lepidosauria > Sphenodontia > Sphenodontidae > Sphenodon > Sphenodon punctatus. The sequence continues at coordinate 2,323,041 of QEPC01000841.1, read as the reverse complement.
GACTCAGTCTCGGATTACAGCTGGAGGGCAGGAGCCTGTCAACAAGCTTGCTGAAACAATGTGCTGAGAGGAGAGACTTTGCTTTCTAACCAGCTTAAGGACTAAAAGCCCAGCCTCACTACACCTGGCTGAGAAACGGACTCAAGCACATGGACTTTCTGTAGGGTAAGGTCTTAACTAGGGATTTACTCAATACAGACTCGGATTGCGTTATTTACTTAGTTTGAACGCAGAGTGGCATATAAAACAATCTTTGTTTATGTAATCAATGAACTTTCTTATACTAAGAAGTGCTTTCTGTTGTCTCACATTGGGGAACACAGTCTGAGTATCTTGTGTCTTCAAGCATTTGCAAAAGCAGAGAGAAAGAGTCTGAGAGCGGGAAGCCTCTGGAGCTTGGGTGACCAATGTTGTCCCCTTTGCAGGACTGAATCAGCTAGTGAGAGAACTGATTCAGACGGGGCTGCAAGTGAGGGAAACTGAGTCACCCAACCCAGAAAAGGGGGGTAGTGGACTCCAACCCCGTGACAAAGGGTCAGCACGTGTCCACTGGGATCAGTCTGATAATGTGATGCACTGCCAGCTGGCTGGAATCTCCCTCCCACACCCTGACACAAAAAGGAAACTGCAATACTCATACAAATAAGGAAGGTTTATTGACACAAGACTTGTCCAACTGCCTACTCTCCTGCTTCAGCCTTCGCAGGTCCTCCATAAACCAGGGGGACCTGCGGTGCCAATCAGAGAGAAGCAGATGCTTAGGAGCCACTTGTTCAATGGGCTCGGCCAACAAGGTATTCCATATGGTCACGTGGTCATCAACTGGGCGACCGTCGAGGTCAGAAGAAAACTCCCCCAGAGCATTCTAGAATCCTGGTTCCATAAGTCTCTGAGGGTGGACAATCTGAATAGGTCCCACACCCCGCCAAGGGCTGACATTTGCCAGGATACGGGCCTTCAGGAGGTAATTATCCATTATGACAACGGTATCACCCCTTCCCCCCCCCCTCCATCTACCATCGAACCACCTGTCTCAAAGCCAGTGCAGAACACTAAATCCAGAGTATGCCCCTGCTTGTGTGTTGGGCTGCTGAGGACAGGCCCATGGTTGTCATACAGGTCATGAACTCATGTTCCACCCTGGCAAGATTAGCGTTGGCATGAATATTGAAGTCCCTCAGAACAACTAGTTTAGGGGACCGCAAGATCACTTCCGACACCAGATCTGCTAGAGCATGTAGGGATGCTACTGCACAGGTGGGTGCATGGTATATCAGCAGTACCCCTAATCTGGCTCTGGCCAAATCCAACACACGGTAAAGGCATTCTATACCTGGTGATACCTCACTGGATACCTCCTGACCATCCATGTATCCTTAAAAACAATGGCAACCTCCCCAATCCCTCCAGTAAAGGCTGGTGCTGCACAGAGTACCCAGCTGGAACAAGGTCAGCCAGAATAAACCCAGACTCCATGTCCAGCCAGGTCTCTGTAATGTATGCAAAGTCGGCCGCTCAATCCAGGACTGCCTCCCAGATGGTAGATGTTTTATTAATGACCGACCATACATTCAACAGCAGCAACTCAAAGCCAAGGGCCCCCTGATCCTGAACCCTCTCACCATCTGCTAGGGGGGCTGAGAGGGGAATAGACACCAAATGTTGTTACCTCCTCTCAGATCTTACATACCCCCATACTGGCCATATGTCCCCCCTCCCCGTCATGTCCCTAATGGCTGTGGACCCATCCCCCTGGGGGTCTCCCCAAACCCTCATATGCTGCCCCACCAGGGCGACAAGGGCAGCTCCATCTCCTTCCCCCCCCCCCCCCCTCACCCGAGGAGCCAACTCCATCCCCTCCTCTCTAACTAGGGAACAAAACCCACCCACCCTCTCCCTCCACCCCAATCCCCCCATACCCCCCCCTTCTCACCAGGCAGTATTCATAACCCCCCTCCCCAGAGCCATAATCCCCCCTCACCAGGGGAAAGGCCCCACGCTTCCCTAACCCAATCCCTCCTCCCCTTACTCTCACTGGGGGGCAGAAATATAACCACAAGAGACTACACTTCCCAGCCTGCTGGAGTAGGGAGCATGTCGCTGCCCCCAAAATGTGCGCACACGCGTGCCCCGGTGTGGCCTTTGAAAGGAACATGTTGCCCCAACGGGGAGAAATCAGGCGAGTGGGCCGGCGTCTTTCACAGTTGTGCTAGCGGTGGCAGGAGCCTGGGAAGGTAGAGGGAAGGGCAAGGCAGAAGGTGCTGACGCTGCACACTCGCACACGGCCAGGTGGGTGGCTGGGAGGGGCAGCCTGACATCCTCTCTCCAGAGCCCCCCACCCTTTGGCTGCAACCAAAGAGGGAGTGCACTTACCGGTTCCTCGCCATCTCACTATAGCCAGCGCTGGAGGCCGTGAGCTGCTGGCAGCAGCTGCCACTGCCTGAGCCACCACCATTTCTGAAACTGGAGCTGTCATTTTGAAAGTGTCAGGGTCCCCACGCACGTGCACATGCTGTGGCCCTGGCACTTTCAAAATGACGGCTCCAGGTTTAGCGGCAGCAGCTCCAGCTTTCGTTGCACCGGCAGGTAAACGAGTGGCTCGTGGGGGGGCAAGATCCTGGCAGAGAACAGGCGCACAGAGTGGCGTTAGCCCCCCTTCCCCTCTCCTGGCCAAGCAGTATTTCCTCACTGAAGCAGAAGAAAATAATTTATTAAAGCAGCTATGCATGCATAGAGAAGAAAATGGAGATTCTCCCCTTTCTTCTCTGGGGTTTTAAACTTGGTGCTCTGTGATGCATTATGAAAGCATGACAGAGGTAATACAATAGCTCCACAGACATGTGCCTCTATGTACCATAGAGCTGAAAATTCCCAGAGTGTAGGTAAAGTCTTTATACTGCACTCTGTGTCTTTAATCAGGATTAATTGACTTCACACGGACACTAATCAGGATTATTTTGACATCCGGATGTTGTAAAACATCTAGTGACCGAGGATTTACAAACACCTAATTTTTTTACCAAATCCGTACTGCTAAACTAGAAGTTGCAGTATTCACATAGACATCTAATTCCTAATTAAATATACATGTGAAAACGCCCTACGTTTCCAGAACCTGGTTTAAATTTGAATCTGGGGTAATTAAATAATGGGGTCAGATTAAAGTGTTCATATGATCAATTTAAAATGCATTACGAGCCGCTTAATTCAGATTAATGCTTATGTAAAAACAGCCTTAGACCCCTACATTTCCCAGTCTGTGTGTGCAATTTAACAGTCTCTTCTCTGCACTGCTAATCCTATTCACAGCTGGGCTCAGAAGTAGGGTGCAGCTAGGCAGGGCTGCTGAACTGTGGTTTGTTTGGGACCCCTAAGTGAGGCTGTGCCCACATGTAGATGGAGCCACAATCTTTATATAATAATAATAAATAATAATAATAATAATAATTTTTATGTAGTCCCCCTGCATGCCTCTGTTGCTATCTAGGGGCCTGGGTTTAGTTAAGTCTCTAAATGGTGTCACGCAGGTCAAAGTTTTGGGACTCTGGTCTGAGGAGGCCCAGAAAGATGCTCCCGACCCCCACTATAAAGTGCAGCGGGCCGCCCGCACCCCCTCATCACACTGCCAACATGGGGGGGGGCTGTCACCTTCCCCCATCTTTAACATGTCCCCCCTGCAGGGGCGGGCGGGCGAGCCCGTGGGTGAGGGCAGAGCCAGGACAGGTGTGAGTGGATGAGTAACCCCGCTAGCAACAGCCAAGGCGGGCGGAGTCGCAGATAGCGAGAGCTAGCGCCTGTCTCGTGATCTCTGAACAGCCCCATCCGCCCTGGCCAAAGAAGCCGAGAAGCATCCAGCACGCGTCACCGCCGGGCATGGTTTTCTCTACTTAGCACGCAAACCGAAAGTGAAATCCGCCAAGTGCTCGGGCTCCTGTTACTGGGGACTAGTTTGCCAGAGCGATTCAGAAGGCGAAGCATCCCGAGAGCTTGCCCTCGAGGCGCCGCAGGCAGCTGAGCGCTTGTTCGCTTCAGGATGGTCAGCCGGTAAGTAGCCTAGGCAATGAGGCATGATACCGCGCAAACAGAGCCTCTTTCGGTCTGTTTTGATTTGGGGTGTTCTTACATGCAACACTGCTTCACGTTTCTATAAGAGGAAGAAGGAAAGGCATTTCTCTGTTTCGTTTCTCAGTCATTGCTTCATTATAGTAGGTTTCCTGTTGTGTACTTTGACCAGCGCTTTCTCTAGAGTCGTGTTGTTCAACTCTGCACTGACATTTGTGTAGGACTGTCAACAAAGCCAGAGAGGTGACAGAACCTTACAATAGAAAATAAAACGAAAGCTGTTGGAAGGGGTCTCCTCCAGCAACAACTTGTCCAGCCTCTTGCTCTGAAGCAGGGACACAGTGGTAAGATCTGAAACTAATGCCAGTTGTTTTTTGTTGTTTTTTTAATTGCTAGGTTTCAGTTTCAGAATGTCAGTTGACTTGTCAGCTCAGTTACATTTCCACAGCCTCTCTCCCTGCTTTCTTGCTTGTTCAAAGTTCCTGCTGTAGTAGTGTCCTACTTGCTGTCCCTAGTTCTATTTCATTTTCTGCTTGCACCAGAGTGAAGTAGGAACAACTTCCAGGATTAGCTCTCCACCTCCCCCCCTGACTCCCTCCCCCCCACCCGGTTTTATTTGTCATGTTAAACCATTGAGGTTTAAAGACTGAGCGTGCATCCTCCACCCATTAAAGTCCATAGCTGCATTGAAGTCCATAGCAAAATTCCCATTGACTTAAATGGTGGACCATGTCCTCTGAGGATGTAAATCCTCCATCTGTTAAAGTCCATGGGAAACAAGCATTGACTTCAATGTATGGAGAATTGTGCCATGACTCCCATGAGGATGTCTCCTCTGCTAAAAAGGCTGTCTTTTTTTAGTTGTCAGACACCTGGTACATTGATAGGACCTTAGATCATTGCAAATATTGGTGACAATGGGTGTTTTTTGGATGGACCCAGGGATGGTCACTCCCAGGTCTGCTTCTGCTGCAGTGGGTTTAAATGGAGGTGGTCATCACCACAGTCTGCCCACACAGCGTTCCCCCCCCCCCTTACACTAGAGAGCTGCGGGTGGATCACCAGCTACTCTAGTCTGCTGCCCACAGCTCTGTGACCATTGCCGGGGTAACCCTCAGCCAGGAGCAGAGCTGTGGCTGGCCAGCCTGGCTACTCCGCCCCCAGCCAGTGCTCCAGGTTTAGGCAGCTGGCTCTGCTCAGTGCTCTGGGATATTCCGGGGCATCGCAAGCAGAGCTGGCCTGTAGCAGGAGGCACCTGCTCCGCTCCTGCTCCATCTCACCGCAGGGTGGCCCGCCTTTACACGGATGGGCCACTCGGCCAGGGGAGGAGAACAGGTGTCTGTCTGTGTTCTGCAGGAGCATAACAGGTGTCCGTCTAAAGGCACCCAATGTCTTATATTAAACCTGTATGTATAGTGAAGGAAGTTGAGAACCTGAATCTGGTGTAACTATGCTATCAACACGCAGAGCGTGACCTTCCATTGCTAATCTCTTACCAGTTTTCTAATATGTTCCTGTGATAGTTACTGTGGTCTGTAAAGCAAGGATAAATCCCTTGGGGGCATCGAGTGTCCATCATGGGGGAGGGGGACCTATGAATTATGATATGGCATGAATATATGTAATTTTAGCACTGAAGTATTCCTGAGACCATTTGGTGAAACCTAAGGGGATTTGGTGTCTGTGTCATCTGTGTATTATGTTTAAAATGTTATATTGGTTATATTGTAAAAAGCCTGAGAGAAAGTTATGGTAAAAGCTTATGAAATTGTATGGAAGGTAATTCAAGATTACAGGGCCTTAGCCAGACTAAGTTGCCTGTTGGAATCGGGGCCAACCTTAATAAGGGCTAATAAGATCTATGGCCCAGGCCCCGCAGTCAGAGAGGGCCCCACAAGGAGGTCAGTCCTGGGCCTTGCTTCTGAGGCCCTGGGACGACTCCTTGCAGGGCCCTCTTGCTGCATGCCACTCGTAGTGGCCCCTTTCTGCAGACCCTTCCCCTTGTCATGGGAGAGCCAGGGCCCCTCAGAAAGCCGTCACTCCAGGGTCAAGAGTGGGACCCACCGCAGCTACCTCTGAGCATCATGAACTTTGGGAACTTCAGATGTGGTACGAGTTTAGCTAGGGTAACTTGTAAGTCAAGTCATCGTGTACTATTTTTCTCATATTTCATTTATACAACTTTTGTATAAGCTCTGATACTTATTAACAATCTGAAACCTTTTTATAAACTTTCACTTTACAACTTGGTGTCTCTGTGTTACTGGAACTGACCAAAGGCAGTTTGGGGGGGGGATTCTCAGCTTTCATACTGAGACGGACCTTAAACGGGATGAATTTGTTCAACCAAACTACCTCCAAGATACAGGTGACAGCAAGTTTACCCGTATAGGCTGGCTCACTCTGGGGAATGAGCGCTAACCATCGGAGCCTAAAATTCATGGCTGGTCTGGAGGGGGGCACTTGGCGTGACAGCTAGATAGAGGAGAATCTCAAGGTCCCAGCCAGAGAATCCCTAAAGCAACATCAGGCAGAACTACTACAGGACAGTAGTTATTTTATTATGTTGAGGTTATACTGTATTTTTTTTATTGGATAAAATACCTCATCTGAGCTATTTTGGGTGTTTTTAGACAAGTGGCTCCTCACCCACCCATCATGCATGTTGCAGGGCTGCATAGGGCACCCATGCGAACCAGCAACATGCATGATGGGCGGGGAGGCGCTTGTCTAAAAACGCCCTTAGTCTTCAGTTGAGGGCAGCTTGGGACCAAAATCATCTGCTAGCAAAGACCTTACTGAGGGATCAATAGGTATGGAATAATGGCATTCCCAGCGGAAATGGCCAGGGCCAGAGAGAGGAAGAACTAACTGCGTCCTTTTACCAATGTGCTGTGGCGTCACTTGTGTTGATTTCCGTGTGCTGCATCGGGGAATAAAAACAGTCCAAAGTATAGAGGGGAGAAAACAGCCTTGAGTGGACACATGAAAACGGAACACACTTGTACCCAAATTTGGGGTGCAGGCTCTGGGATCATGGCTAAAGTTTAGGAGCTGGCTCCTGTACCCAAGCTCAGCGACAAGGGTCACCTCCATTGCGCCCTCTGTTTTTTCACCCCTGCTGTGCACCTTTTAGATACAAAAGCTGCTCTGAACAGTGAACACCCCTATGTCCCCATTGGTCCCAGGCCAAGTTGGGGGGGTGGAGCATAACTCTGGCGTGAGAAATATTGACTGTGTCTTTATTGCCTCTCTGATAAGTACTGTGGCAGGGCTGCAGCAGGCCTTTGGCTGCTACCCATATACATAAATATTTTCAAGAGGGACTAGATCTAGTGGGAACAGGGATGTTGACACCTTCTCACGTGGAATATTTTCATGGATCCACTCTTGGTTGGAGCAACAGAGCCTCCCTTCTACTTTTGCCAGTAGTAGAGGCTGCAGTCCCTGCCAGAGTTGAGGTCCTGGTTCTGAAAGACAAAGTCCATGATGCAAGAATACAGGCGATAAGTTCCTAAAGATATGTAGAGGGGAAAAGTTGCAAATGGAAAGCTGTTTAAGTGGTTTTCACAGCCTACTTCCTCATTAAATAAAGTACCACCTTGTTATAAGATGGTACCCAGGAGCCATGCCTCACACCATGTACAACCAAATTCATGGTATAGTAAGGATGCTTTAATCTTGCATCTTTGAGTGCACTGAAATTTCACACTGATTTTAACTGAAATACAAAATGTTCTGCATGTCTGATGGAAACCTGTTGGGAAGCCACATTACAAATGAATTCATGCTATAATGATGCATGTGATAACAAGGTTGCACTGTACTTAAGCTTATGTTATGCAGTACATCATTGTTATAATGGATGTTATAGCACAGAGTGAGGCAGGTCTTCCCAATACTGCCTTGTAACAGATTGCATTAGATTATTGCCTAGGAACTAGACATGTCCTCATCCAGGACTCGGCTCCCACAGGCTGCTTACCCAAAGCCAGGTCCTTCCGCTCTGGCCTGCCCTGACCAAACCCTCATATTTTCCATTCAGCTTCAATCGCATGATACCTTTGGGCCCCAAGCCAGACTGTGGCAGCAGAGAGTGGTCAGTGGCAGCAGAGAGTGGTCAGTAGTTTCTTGAGTTCCAGCTGGGAGTCAGCTGCAAGTCTGTTCATCCCCACACACACACCTCAATTCCCTTCCAGTCTACAGCTCCTTGCTCTCACATATTTCTCATGCGTGTGTGTTTTTATCATTGTCACAGGGATATGGAAGCCGTCTGCAAGCATAACATGGCAGTCAAGACTCTCCACGTCCGCACCTTGAAGCACACTAAGAGGGAGCATGAGAAGTTTAAGAGAGGTACTGATGGTGCATGCAGGTCAGGGCTGCTGTTTCTCCTGCTTTCCCCTGGTTTCTCTTGGGTTGCAGTCACATCCAGGAACCTCTACAATACACATCTGATTGGTTACAATACTACTCCATCATGACTGAGTCCCATGCCCACAATCCCCATCATCTCTTCTCAGTCTTCACCACCCTTCTCAAACCTCCCCGTTCTCCTCCCCTTCTGCCCTCTCTGCGCAGGATCTTGCTTCCTTTTTCCCAAGGACAAGATTGACAACATCTGCCTTGACCTTGTTTCTCAACTTTCACCCTCCTCCCTTTCCTTCTCCTCCTGCTGCTGCTAATATCCTCCCCAGCGTTCAGTCCCATCTCTTCTGTCTCCACTGCCTCTCCCCCCTGCCTTCACATCCAGCACAAATTACTTGTCTTCACTTTCAAGGATCTTCATGGCCTATCTTTCTTCCCTCCTTTCCCACTCCAGTACCACACAGAAACTTCATTCCTCGTTGTCATTGTTTTTAAATGAGATGCTACCATGCATGGCTGCCCAAGCGCCACTCATCTGACTGCCTGTCTGAAGGTGATGCAGGGGGGATGCGTGTTCCTGTGAGCCACGCAGCACCCACTCATGGCCACTCACGGGGCACTGCTGAGAAATCGAGAGTGCTCCGTGCAGGGCAAGCCAAAAAAGTGCATGGGGACAGGTGGCCGTACATCCCCTGCCCATATGAACTGGGTAGACAGGTCCCCTGCTCATAGGCACTGTGGGTGGTGGACATAGCCTTTGCAAATCACAGGAACTGTCCATGAGCACTGAGGAGCTTGGACTCCCTCTCCAGCGCTGATGCCAAGACATGGCAGTTTCAAAGGCCAGTCTGGCGCACTTCCCCCTCTCCCATGGTCCATGGCAGGGGATGTGCGAAGCAGCTGTCATGGGAGCCACGCTGGGAGCCACCTGTTAGAATCTCTCCCTAAGCACTCCACCTGAGTGGCTGCTCCACAGCTGTGCCACAGTCACTGCCCCTGCCCCTATTGCCTTGCTCATTTAAACACACCCCTCTTCTGCCACCAACCTCATCCACCCGAGTCTCCTGCTCTCATGCTGCCCCCTAGACCTGGAACTCCCTCCCTGGACACACACACTCTGCTCCCTCCAGACCTTCAGTTCCTTCTTAAAAACCTACTTCTCCTGTCAAGCTTTCCCTAACTCCTAACCCTACTGAATGTTTACAGATACTTCTCGTTATAGTGTCTATCCTCCAGGATCCATCTCCCCTTGTAACGAAGGCCCGTTTCAAACGGTCTGCGATGGGTGGGGGGATGGTTGTGTGGCCGTTCCCACAGGTGCACACCCATCTCCACGCACGGAGCAACCGACATTGGAGTCCATTACTCCATATGTGGGAGATGGGTGGAGCTCAGGAGCACACATGCCTCCCCCCGCCCCCCTCCCACTGCACATCCACCGTGGGTGGCGTTCGCACGGGCACCCCCCACTACGCACACGCCTGTGTGAAAAGGGCACAAGCTAGGCACCTACATGTGCAGAGTCTCAACTTTTTGAATGTATCCCTTTCTCTCCTTATGGTCCCTCTCCTTTGTCCATCCTTGATTGTAAACCCCTCTGGCATGTTGCTGGTTCTATATCAATTTAATAATAATAAAGAACTAAAGCATGCATGCCCTATGCAGCAGGAGAAGGTAAAAAATACCTCTATGGCTCCCCAGCCAATCTGACCTGTAACGTCGTGATCAATTCAGCCAGAATAAATCAGTCAAGCATCTGAAGTTGAATATTTGCTCCTCCAGCACTAGCCCATCCCAACCAGCATCGCACCTCCTTGACAGAAAGACTCTGAACGAGGGGAGTTTGGGGAGGGACAGAGGGTGGCCCCACCCCAGCATTTGGAGAAGGAAGGTGGGAGGCTGACGAGTCCGATGCTAAACAATTGTTGAAAAGGCAGGATTTTGTTTTTCAGACTAAACCAAAAACCTCAACAGATAGAGCTGAAAGGAAGCAGAGGAGCAGGAGACAAACCAACTGTGACAGGAAGCCGGACCCGGTGGGGGGGAGCAAAACAGCCCCTAGGTTTGACTTTCTATCAACAAAGGTATTTCACAGACATCTCAGAACAAAGATTATGTGACTTGTGTTTACTTATGTGCTGGGGGGGCGTTGTATTATTTATAATTCTCATGAACACCAGCAGCTGTAGTTTCTGTAGGAAAGCAGTTTACTTACAACATACTTGAACTATGTTACAGGGGAGGGTTGATCTACTAGTCTCAGGCAGAGTGCTTTCTTCTGACAGCTCTGCATACCCAGTTCTGCTTACAAGTTTTGCCAGTACACACTCTGACTGCTTGTAGAAGCCCAAGGATACACTGGGTAACTGCCTCTTAAAGTGATAGTATCCCTCAGTCGTGACTCATGCTTATCTCAACAGAAGTGAAAGCAAAAGAGCTCTTCCCAGAATAGGTGGGACTGATGTTCATGTGAGCAAGTACTGGACTCGAGTTGGGAAACTGAAATAAGTCAGCACAGTGGCTGAGAGTGGCTGTATGGAGGCTTGTAAGAATTACTGTATAGAAGACCCCATTTCACCAAGTTCATAGATACCAGTCTCTCTGAACTATGTTTCTGGACTGGATGGGTGACTTACCATGGCACTGGCAGGCAATAAACTGGCCAAGCGCTCCCATCGTTCCTTTCCCCCAGTCGTACACAAGCACCACCTTAGAGGCATAGAAATGGGGGGAGGGTTGGGATTTTCTGGCCAACCAGGAAACTCACAAGCCAGTCTACTCCAGGCTGTGCTGCCCAGGCTCCTCCACAGCCAGAAGTGGGGTGACCTAGACCTGGTGCTGCTGAGCCAGAACAGCTCATTCCTCATGATAATAACTAGGCTTCTCCCCCTCAGGAGAGAGGAAGGTTGGTTGGTCCAGGAGGTTCGGTGCTGTCTGGTAGAGCTGGGGGCCCCTGGCTTGTAGAGATGGGCAGGTGGCAGCCCTAACACCTTTGGTTCCAAAGGACAGTTTAATTTGGAGAAAAGGGAATTTTCTAGCTGAAAAAAGGCTTTGCTGAAAGTTTCCAGCCCAGCCTAATAACTACCTCTGACACAGACACAATTCTAGCAAGACACTTGAGCTAAAACAGTAATTCCATTAACTCAGACACTCAGTAGGCTCGCCCTTGTCCAGGCTTTACCCTGCCCTCTCCAGGTGCCTGGATAACATTGGGGCTTGGGGGGAGGAGCAGAGAACTTCTCCACCCCCTGTGGAGAGTCATGATGTTACAATGCTCCAAAGGGACATAGCTACATCAGAAAAGGGTGGTAAAATCCCTTTGCTCTTTAGATCAAAGCCTGGGGGAAGGTGGCAACCCTCCTGGCAGATCAGTCATGAGAGGGGAACATAGCACACACTCTGTCAACAATCCTATGGGCTGTGTAAACTGAAGGTATGTCTCTCCCAGCAGGGCTTCAAAAGGAGTATGTTGCAGAAGTTGCAAGAAGCCAGCATGGGCCATTCCAAGCTGTACAACAAGAAATGCCTGCGGTACCTGAGCACACTCTCTCTGAGTGTAGGATACATTTAATTGCTGTTCTATGCACTTATCTGGGAAGCTGGGAACATTGTCAACCTCCCCAACAAAAAAATTGGCTTCTACAATTTCTGTTTGTGGAACAACCTAGCTGAAGAGCTACAGTGCCTGAAGATGAAAGAGTTGGAGGAAATGGGCATTCACTATCTTGGGATGGTGCTCTCCAGGGTCTCTGTATATTCTTCTCTGGTTTTTTGCCTTTTTGGTAGCTGTACAATTTTTCAGGCTCAGTGCTGGGATGCCAAAGAAATCTGGGTAATGACTCTGTTTCTGCTGGCTGGCTGTGTTGTGGCCTTGTCTGGGGGGCTTGGTTTGTTTCTCTTTGAGACCTGGCATTGGATTGACTTCTCTGATCTCGGTGGTGGCTTCCTAGCTCTCGCTGGGGCTCAGGCCCTGCTGTTGCTGCAGCTTTTCACTACCGGTGTATTCCTCAGAGGGGGCAAGGGCAGCCCTTCCCTTCAAACCCTGGCTGTGTGAAGGCAGGGAGGGAGATCAATTGCCAGGGGGCAGCAACAAATTTTAAAGTGAACTTTGCGAACTTTTGTAATTGTGCAAGATCATAAATTGCATATACGGGGTGAGTTTTTCAGGCCATTGCTGGGAGATGTTTATCTCTGTACTCAAAACAGCTATTGATTCACAGAAATGCTATCGAGTAACAGCCTCACAGCAAGGGTGTGAAATAGTGGAATGTTTTTTAAAAATTAGCTTGAAACAGGTGAACTCTTTTTTCTTTGCCCTTGGGGATGCTGAATGAAACAGTGGGTGGCAGGGGGTCAGCTGTGGTATTACAGTTGTTTGCTACATCCCTTGACTCCATATAGGGTGTAGGAAGTTGTGTGAATCAGTAATGCATGTTTACCACAGTTGCCCAAACAATGGCTCCAAGGCCTCTCTTAGCATGCCTGGCACACTATAGCCTGGCTGCCTTTATGCTGGACAAGCTTCAGCCTACCACTACCAAGGCTAGACTGGGAGAGCTTATGGATGCATTGGTATATGAGAAACTGTTGCAATGGGGGAAGAAATGGAGTGGGCACAGCTGTGCCAGCTGCATCCACTGAAGCCATTTAGAGCAAGAGAGATTGGGAGAAGAGACCAGTGGGATTAATCTGCATGTAGAAAGAAACTGACCCACTGACCTATAAAGAGTGCACCTGGGGTTAAAAGATGAGCCTGCAAGGGATTTTAGTTAACAATGCAAGACTAGATTTTTTCCAAGTAGGTTTCCAAGACCCTCTTTGTTGCAGTCCAAATCAGCTTCTAAGGTTATGCTGAATTGTCACATGGAGGGGACTGGCTAGGAGCAGAGAGCCTCTCCTTTTTCCATGATGGTTGCAGGCTCATGGATACTAACGTTGCAATCCTTAAGCTGTGCCAGTGGCGCTAGTTCTCAGTGCCATCACAAATTCCACTTGCTTACATTGGTGCTAAGGGCTACTGCTGGCACTAAGCGACTTGAGAATCATGCTGCCACAACTTTCATGTAGAGAGCTCTCTGTTTAAACTCTTCAGGGGCTTATGAAAACTCTGAGCTGTTGCAGAGATATCTAGAGCACAAACCCCACCATTCATTCTAACAATCTTTCATTAGAGGCAGTCAGTCATGTGGGGTGGGGTGGGAGTGCCCAAGCATGTGGCAAACTAAACGAGGTCCCGTTGGTTGTACAGCAGGTGGGAGGCTTGAAAGGGCTTTGGTTACGGCCATGCCCTGTGGAGTTTTTTAAAGAACAAAACCTGCACCAAAGAAGATGTTGAACGTTTTGGCAATTTCCAGGCTGCATTTAAACTTTCCTACATCCCCTGCAATAGCCTGACTTCCTTGCACTGTGCTTGAAATAAATTTCCTTTCTATGATAAACATCTGCACTGAAGATACTGGAATAGCATAGGAATGATCTATAACTGCTTAGCTCAAGTATTAAATAATTAGTTCTGTAAGAAGTTGCTATATTAAATCATACATACTAGTGCCAAACAGTTGTCATAACTCTGATTCTTTGTGGCTGCAATCTGAAAGTCTTCAGTGGGATTCCTCCAGAGCAGAGTAGGTAGTTTGTAGGATCAGGGCCTGCATCACTGACACTGTCTTTTGGAATCGGAAAGGGTTTTGGTTTTTTAAAGTGCAAATAAGGGGCTACAAGCCAGAAACTAGTTTTCTTGAAGCTTTGACAGTGGCTCTAGAGACTGGAGCAGAACTCGTAAACTCTGTTCCTTAGCTCTTTTCCCTCTGCAAAATAGGGAGGATGACTTCCTTCCTGACAGATGGTGGGAGGCAGTGTGATCTAGAAGCCCACGCCTGCAAGTCCTATGACTACAGGACACGATGTGCTCTCCTTCCTGCAAGACCCCAGGCAGGAGTATTGGAGGTGGGCATGTAGCAAGTGTAAAACTTAGCCATTTGGGACAGGGCAGGCTACTGCATGTTGGGTTGCTGTCATTTAGACCTAAACAGGGATCTGTGCCCGGTCTGCACACTCAGCTATCCACTGCTGGAGATTAAGAAAGCTTGTTGCTGCTTGTTTTATTTCACACTTTGAGGTATTGGCCAGATTTAATAAAGTATTGTAAATGTTGTTTTTACAAACTCTGTAGCTGCTTAAACTGATCATGTCTTTTTGCACAATTGACTTTTTGCACATCCTCTGAAATGGAGTTAGAATACTGTAACTCCAATAAAGTTTTGGCACTTTTGACTAGTTATCCCATCGATTTGGCTTTTAGCACAATGTTGTTCTAACAGGTCTATACTTAAGTCCCCAGCAAGCCCAGACTTAGGGGCAGGCCCCCTAGGCCCGGCCCTTGGGTGGCATTTTCTGGGGGGTGGCAATCCAGGTGCCAGCTCTGCCCTGCTCTGTTTTTTTCCTCCCTGCACAGCCGAGGCTGCTGCCCGCAGCCCTACTGTCTGGGTCCCCTTCCCACACCTGCCTCTGCCGTCTGCCTGTTAGTAGTGCAGCAGTAGCAGCAGCAGCAGGACACCAATGGGCTGGGAGATAAAGCTGTTTGTTTACAAACAACTCCTGCTCACGTGAGTGCTCAGAAGGTTGTTGCCTTGTAAAGAAGGTTCTTCAAGATAGCTCCCAATATTCTCACAACTGGGTTGTGCATGCTCATCCTATTCAAATAATAGACTATGTGATGGTCTCAAGCACCTCTACTATAAAAAGCACTCTCCCCCTCAGAATGACAGTTCCTTCCAATCCTTTCTAAAAGAAAAAAAAAAATTCCATGCAGGGGTGGAAGGGTGGGTGTTATGAGAAGGAGCCATCTCAAAGAACCTTGTTTACAAGGTAGCAACCTTCTGTTCTTCAAGTGCCTCCGCACATGCCCTTTTCACATGGCTCTGCTGGGTGGGGTCTGTGGGTGCACTGGTGCATGGATGTATACACTGTTGTATACAGACCCCACACCCATGGGGCAACCTCCATTTTCCCTGGTTGCTCCGTGCGTGGGGATAAGCAGGGGGTGAGTGTGGATGTGTGTTAGTTAGGCACATACATGTACACCAAGTCACCACAGGTGTGTGCACTATCATTCACATGGAGCTCCCGTGCCTGTGAACACGCAGTGTGGGGCTTGGCTTGGGGGCAGCAGCCTGAGAAGGGCCTAGGGGCACAAAATTCCTAAGTCTGGTCCTGGTCCCCAGCGGGGAACAGGCATCCCTACAAGCTGTAACCAGCCCCTTGCTGGTCTTGAGAAAATGAGGTGCTTGAGGTGTTCAACATATGAGTGTTTGAGGGGAAGCAGAGCCTATGGGTTGCACACGTAAGGCTGCAGTAATCCAGCCCCCTCTGCCACTGCTATCTGGAGAAAGACTCACACTATGGGGCCCCCATGAAAGACGTGCAAACTCCCAGCAGAGCATCCTCTGCATCAAATGCAGCTCTGCAGGGTTGAGACTGGGTTTCCCAGACTCTTACACTGCTGTGTTTTCATCATAAAATCCCTCAATGATAGCCACTTTCCTGGCAAGATCGCCTTCCCATTGAAGCCTATAGAAGGGCTAGAAGAGTGTTCTCACCGCTGTGCCCACAGCACCTCACCATTATCCATTCCCCCCACACCGAACAAGGTGCTGATCACTTCTTACTCCCTGTGTGGCCTGCCACCATTGCCTTTGGGTTTTTTCTCCCCTCTACACTAAGCAAACTTCCTGAATACCACCTTGCCTTGGAGCAGCCTACCCCTAAAACCAGTAGTAGTGTGTCTAAATAATAAACACAGGCACCAGAGTACACAATCACCCAGTGGGGGCCAGGCCAGCATCAGGCTGCTCATGGATGACAAGCATCCTCTCGGTCAGTCGCTTTCACTTTTTTAGACTGACCAACCCCTCCCCCCTCTTTCTGTGTGCAATCTTGTGGCAGCTCTGCCACGCCTCCTTCTGCCATATACACACAGCTGCCCTTAAGAAGGAACAATATGCTAGTTTTATTAAGCATTACAAATTATACAAATGCATCTGAAATGAGATAGCTGTTAGCAAGAGGGGGGGGGGAGAGAATAGAGTTGGGGGGGATGATTTAAGAAAGAATGGGATCAATGGGGAGAGTGGAGAGAGGTGGTGAAAGGGAGAGGGCCCGGTTCCTTGCTCTCCACTCCCCATGCAGCCCTATTCCTTCTGCCACAGAAACATTCAGTCCCTTAGCCTCCAGATTGCTGGGTGCCTGCTCCCCCCCCTTCCTAGTCCCCTACCCTCCCAGGCACCTGCACAAGGTGCCCCATTCCAGTAAACCTCTGGGAGCGGTGAGTCACACTCACCCATGGGGGTTGACAACACCTACCCCGCTGCTTTGAGATGCACGGCTCTAGGCAACGGACTCAGCTATTCCCAGCAGCTGAGGTTCCACACACCTGCTTGGCCTTTGTTCACACTGCCAAAGCGGCACCATCATTTGTAGGAGAAGATTAAAACCATTCTCTTTAATGAAGTTTCTTATGATCTAAATCTGAAAATAAACTTGTACCAGGGGGCAGTAAACACCAAGGATGAATGGAAGGTACAATGGTACAGGGGACAGGAGACGGTGGAAGTGGAGTGCACATAATTCCACTCTACTAGATACATGTGCACACATGCTGAATGCCATCCCTTGGGCTGTCTTGCCCATCTCCTCTGGAAAAATATCTCCCTCTTCTTGAAAGGAAGGGTTTAGGTAAAAAATATTTCTCGGACATATTTCAAAATGTCATCGTCTTTGTTCCCCTCCAAGTCTGTCCTGTCGCCACAGCCTAAAGCATGCGCTTCCCTGTGGGGTTTGGGATTAGTTCCATGGGCGCTAGCCCCGCTGCTGCTTGCTGGGCTCCCAGGAGGATCATCTGGGGCTAGCGGGGACTCCAACTCGCCTTCTGATGAAATGTTCTCCTCAGCGTCCTTGTAGTCATGCTTCTGGCAAGTGAAATAAGGGTCATTTTCCACATACACACAGGTTTCCATCCCAAAGGTGGTATAATCCTCCACCAATCGCAGGGTGGAGTGTATTTCCATACATGTGCAATCCTGCTCCAGGATTTTGCATTCTTCCCC
This sequence comes from Sphenodon punctatus, assembly GCA_003113815.1. Lineage (NCBI taxonomy): Eukaryota > Metazoa > Chordata > Lepidosauria > Sphenodontia > Sphenodontidae > Sphenodon > Sphenodon punctatus. The sequence continues at coordinate 2,305,507 of QEPC01000841.1, read as the reverse complement.
ACTCAGCAGAAGAAAAGCAAATTAAACAGATAATCGTACATACAGAACTAATGATATGGATAAAAGAACACTAGCATATCATAATTTAGAAATTTAAATCATAAAAATGATAAATCATCAATAAATGTGAACTAGAAAGTTAAACGTCAAAGACTTCTAAAAACGAGCAGCTATTGGGAGCATAAAACATACGAAGGATAAGGGGATCCAATCGACAATGGCTCCTCCTCTAGATTTAAACATCTCATTCTTAATAATGAGGAGAAATATAAAATCCCCCCAAATGCTCTATTTCAAGGGGACCAAAATCTAACTAGAATCAATTAAGACCACGTTTGCTAAGTTTTAAAGCCAAGATGGCCACATTACGTATTATATCAACAGAGTTAGAACCCAAACAAAATTGAAGCAGCTGGAATGGGGCAGTATCCAAACAACCTCATGCCAGACTCATTATTATTTATATTTATGTATTATTTGTACAATCAATAGTTATAGACAGGTTCCCTACCCCCAAGGGGCTTACAATACAAGGGAAAGGTGAAGATCATGAGAGACAAGAGTACATTCCTGAAGTTGAGAAGCTGCAGGTACATGTGCTTCACTAAGTTAAAGGAAACTAGATTCTGAGCGAGGGGGGAAGAGGATGCAATTTCACTCATGACAAGCTAGGGAAAGCCTGATGGAAGAGGTGGGTTTTCAGGAGGGATTTGAGAGTTGGGAGCGCACACAGTGAACGTATCCGGGCATGAAGGACAGCAAGAGAAAAGGGGTGAAGACATTTAGAGGTGCAAGGGGGTCATGAGCAGGCACAGGTGTGGGCAGAGGAGGAGCAAAGCTCCCAGGCAGCGTGGCGGGATACAAGAGTGGAGAGATATGGGGAAGCAAGGTCATGAAGAGCCTTGAAGGTGAAGCTCGTGCTGAATGTATTCACATAGAGGGAGCCAGTGTAGGGCAGAGAGGAGGGGCTAAACATGGTCAAAGCGACGGGTCAAGACGATGATTTTGGCTGTGGAGTGCTAAACAGAGATGGGGGGCAAGATCAGAGATCAGTAAGGAGGAAGTCACAGTAAAGACGAGAGATGACTAGAGCATGGACTAGGGTTTTTGCAGTGGCAACAGTAAGGCAGGGCCGGTTTTTAGCAATATTATCCAGAGCGAAGCAACAGGATTTAACAACATCCTGGACCTGAGGTGTAAAGGAGAGGGAGGAGTCAAAGATGAATCCTGGGCTATGCACCAAATGGTGACTCCCTCAATGGAAATTAAGAGGGAAGTAGGAGGGGAACGTTTTGGTGGAAAGATGAGGAGTTTGGTCTTGGCCATGTTAAGCTTGAGTTGATGACGAGACAGTCAACGATACAAGACTGGATGGAGGGGGAGAGTGTGGGAGTGGAGAGAGAGAGTTGTGTGTCATCATCATACATCATACAGATTGGAAGCTGTGGGTTTCAATGAGTTTACCCAGAGAAAGAGTGTAAAGGGAGAAGAGAAGAGGGCCTAGGACAGAGCCTTGGGGAACTCCCACAAAAAGGGGAAGTGACGTAGAGGAGGCACCAGGAAGAGAAATGTTGAAGGAGCAGTTCGAGAGATACGAAGAGAACCAGCTGAGAACAAAGTACCAGAATCCAAGGGAGAGTAGCGAATCCAGGAGGAGGCCATGGTCGACAGAGTCAAAGGTGGCAGAGAAATCAAGGACAAGAACAGAGTAGAGGCCCTTAGACTTAGCTAAGAGAGGAAATCAAGACAGCACATATAGACAGCTTGTTCCAGGAGCTTGGAAGCGAAATTGGGCGATAGATGGAAAGGTTGGATGAGTCAAGAATGGTCATCTTAAGGATAGGGGAGATGGTGGCATGTTTGAAAGCCAATGGAAATGACCCAGTAGAGAGGAGAGATTGATGTTGTACAGCAGAGAAGGCACAGCAGTGGGGGGCAATCACTGTTAGGAGGTGAGAGGGGATGAGGTAAAGGGGGCAAGTGGAGGGGTTGGATGAAGAGAGGAGGGACGTGACCTCATCAAGAGAGGTTGGGGAGAAAAAGAGAAGAGAGGCAGGAGGGGGAACAGCAAGGAATGAAGTGGAGGGTTGAGAAGCAATAGCAAGGCAGAGTTCATCAATCTTGCTGAAAAAAGAAGAGAAGATCCTGTGCAAAGAGAGGAAGGCAGAGGAGGGCAGGGAAGCTTCAGAAGGGAAAAAAATGTTGAGAAGAGACAGCGGGGGTGTGGGAGTGAGATTCAACTAATGTGGAGTAATAGTAGTCTTTGGCCAGGGAAAGGGTATCGCTAAATGCAGAGTGCAAACTTAAAGTGGAGGAAGTCAGTGAACTCATGAGACTTCTGCCAGAGGCGCTCAGTGGCTCGAGAGTGGGATCGGAGGTGGCAGATGATAGGGGTGAGTCAAGGATGAGGGTTTATGCGACGGATAGGACAGCACAAGAGGGGAGCAAGGGAGTCAAGGGTGGAAGAAAGGGATGAGTTGAAGGTGGAGACAGCAGAGTCCGGGCAGGTGGTAGAGGAGATAGATGAAAGATGGGGGGAGAGGGAGGAAGCAAAGTCAAGAAGGTCAATGAACTGAAGGTCATGGAAACAGTGAAAGGTTGAGGAAGTGGGAAGAGGTAAGTGGGGAAGAGCTCACGGGATCCAACTGAGCCAGGGGTAGAAAGAACTTGGCAAGGACACTCGAATCAACATCCTCACACCTGCTGAGTGACAAGGGCTCCTTTAATGTTTCCTGGTGGGTAAAGCTCCATTTTATGTCTCACAAACCAAAGTCTTTTCAGCACCGAATAGGGGATCTTTCAGAAAAAAATAAACATGGGTCCTGATCCTGTGATAAGGGATCAGCTCTTTACCCACTGAGTTGAGGCAGGGGGCAAACCACTGATTTATACAAGGACAGGAGGCGGACTACAAAAACAAGAATTCTGCCTCTCCTTCCCAGCAGTGCAGGCTCCCATGGGAAGCGGGGTACATCAGGCATTTGACACTGGACTAAAAGGGTGAGGGCGTGGGCACATGGGAACTATTCCACAAAGGGTCATTGGGGGGTGGGGGAAATGGATCCGACAGCCTCAGTGCTCACCTCAGCCAGTAACCCGAGTGCCGTGTCCACCAGCTCTGCCTCATTCATACAATAGACAAGCATCCTACGAAGGAAACGGTGGGAAAAACCAAGCACAGGGATTACACAGGGAATATTCAGCCGCCAGAGGCAGAAAGTAGCAAATAGAAACTGGCATGTTCCACTCTCCAGATGAAATCCTACAGGCCTCTTCAGAGCCAGGCAAATTCTCTCTGCAATGAATACTTCTAAAAATCAAACCAAACCTCTGTAACCTATCTTTGGGCCCCCATAGGGAGGCAGCTTGATCAGGCTGGGACAGAAAGACATGGATCATGCCCCTCCCCATCCCCGCCCTTCCCAAAGTCCCAGTCTGCTGTACACCAAGTGCTCTCTACACTGTACAGGCACTTGATAGAGAAACCAAACAAAGTCAGGCAGACTCCTCTTGCACAGACATGGCAAGAGGGGTGTCATAGGAAAGCAAAGTTACTGGGTTAATACAGATGCTTGTATCCAACTAGAACCGACCCCAAACACTCACAAATCGGCTTCCTCTCAAAATCATTAAATTGTCTTTAAAATGACAAAAGACTTTAAAAAGGATGATTTTGAGGCTCCTTTTATTTGTCTTGTGGATTCTGAGCTTCCAAGGTTCATCTTTTCAAGTTTCTCTTTGCAGTCAGAGAGGCTAAAACATACTTTAAAAAAGGAAATATGAGATTTTCTCAGTTACAGAACTGCCAGAGCAGGGACTTTAAAATGCCAAAGTGGGCTCATGATACAAGAACAAGACTTGTGTGTAAATGGCAGGGGATTGTTACGAAACGATCCTATGTCTCTATAGCTTATATTCACAGGCATCGATATGTTGCTTTTTCTTTCTTGGAATTGTTATGCTGTATTTTGCAATGTATTGCTTTTTCTGTTTGCTTTTATCTTGCATTTGTTCTTTGTTACGACCTATGGTCAAACAAATTACTACTATACCACCCCAACTAACATCTAGGAACACGATAAGCACATTCAACTTTATAGACCAAAAGAAGAGTTTCCCTTACCTACTCAACTACTGCCATGGATAGATTCCTTTTAGTGGGCCACTGGGAGCAGTTAGAACCAAACCACCTCCCCTCCTATCACCACTACCAAAAACCAGTGATCCCAAAAAAATATCAAGCTGGTTGTGTTTTTTGGAAAGTCTGAACAGACCAGTATTTTCCCCAATGAGCTGTACACACATGTACAGAATGTGTATGTGCACATGAGGCACAAAATGAGAGCACATCTTTGCCCACATTATTCCAGGAGCTCTGGCTTTACAAAAGCACCAAGTAAAGAGTTAGCAAAACTGCTGCCAACTCAGCCATTAGAACGCTTCTTTCCTTGGAAAGCATGACAACCACCCATTCTAGGAAACAATAGGAACTTGCATGGACAGGAATGATTTAGGGGGTTTGCCTTTGTTTTTGCGAGTTCCTACTTTTGCAAAAGCAGGAAATAAGGGAGAGTAAAAATCAGTTTATGCCAATTCTACACGATAACAGGGGCAAGCTACACCAGCACAAGGGAAGAAACCAGGCATCCTAGTTCTGCCTCTTGTGCAGAAATGGGTGTTTCATTCCCATACGCTAATAAGCTCTTATGCTTCCACACTCCTTTACAAAGCATTTCCAGCATTGCCAACTCACACAGCTTTAACCTCACTCCATGGACTGCAATTTCTTTCAAGTTCCAGATCCTGGATTGATGAGATTCTCAGGGTGAACTCCGCTAACTCGGATGTCTGCGGGGCCCCGGAAGCTGTATAATTAGTCCTGCATGATCCCAAAATCATAGTTGTGTGTGAGTGAGACACTTTGAATTCCAGCCCCACTTTAAACTTAGATCTGACAAATACACCAGATGTAAACGTCAGATCAGAGTTTAAAGTGGGGCTGGAAATCAGAATGCCTATCTCTCACACACCACCAATCTGGGGGATCATCCAGGACTGATTATACAGCTTCCAGGGCCCCACAGACATTGGAGTTCAGCAGAATTAAGTGTGAATTCACCTTCAGTGTTCATTAACAAAAGTGAGTTTGTATGCGTCATGATTGTGGAATAAACCTTGAAAATGTAGCTCTGGTTTATGCCAAGCTACTTCCATTTTTTTTAAAAGGAAGTGTCATGACTTTTAAGCCAATTTGATGGGGTCTAACTCATAATTTTGGTTTATTCAGGGGTGACCTTAAAGAAGTGCAACGATCAGGCTGAAATGCTGAAGTAGATCCCCAGCACCAGAAATGTTAGACAGCAGGGATTTTAGATTAAGAAAAATTTAGGTAGGGAAAACCATTCCAGGGGGAATTCAGGGAACACCCAAGTTAGGAATCTGACCATGGCTCATAGGAGAAATAGCTATTCCAGCCACACAGCGCTCCCTACTACAACATGGGGAAGAACTTCAATGGAAGCACAGATGTAGTCCAACCTGGAGCTAACCAAGCACTTACCTTGCCACAGGGGTATTCTTCCTCCTCTTGGGTCTCACTGCTGCCAATGGCTTTTGCCCCTCGGTCACCTCCACAGTCATCCAAGACGGGAGAACTCTCTTCTTGGCCAGCTCAGGATTTGTCATGTCATCTCTTCATACAAGGAAGGAAAACGGCACCCAGTCAGAAGTCACATGTAAACTCAATAAAAACTCGGTGCTGGACTCCAATGGCCTCTTTTGGCAAGGCAAGACTCAAAACAGAAGGAGAAGCAGATACACTCCTAGTTCACCAAGAGGGAGAAATAGGTAGATTTAGACCAGGGGTAGCAAGACAAATCCAGCCCTTGGTTGCTTTTTATCTGGCCCATGGACCCCAGTCCCTACCCTCAAAACATTAGAAGAGTGAGCTCAGTGGAAAGGAACAGAGAGGAGGGCATGCACTCAAGGACTGAAGATGTCTCCGTGGCATCTTTCTGCCAAGCACTCTGCCTCCAACTCCTTTTTGGCTCATGGAACTTGTACTCATTTTCAAAGGGGGTGTGTGTGTGCGTGTGCGTGTGCGTGCGCGTAGAGGGAGGTTTCCCCATCCCTGCCTTAGAGACTGTAAGCATTTGGGGCAGACCTCACTTTTTTGTGCCGCATGGCTCATGACCATGTCTCCCATCCACTCCCCCAATTTAGACATCTCCTAATTAGCGTGTCAAATGGAAACAGACCAAAGTACATATTTAAAACAAATCTGCACCCATGGCTACACCATTAATTGCTCATTCTAAAAGCGTACTGGAGCATCTGACTGACTTCACTTATTCCACTTCATACATCTTGCACAGCCAGATGATTCCTTGTATTGGACACAGATGCTCCTTCAGTCCAGGAGCAGCATTACCAATCCCATTTTCACAAAGGGCAAGAGAGGCTCTGAGGCAAAGTGCCAAGCCCCAAGTAGCAACAGCAGAGCTAGGACGGGAACTCATGAACTCCCCGGTGTGGTTCATGCCAGTGTCTAGTTTGACATCTGGGGCTGCATTTGGATTTACAGTTCTAGAGGCAGAAATGTAAAGAATCTTCCCCTGATAAAGGAGCTTTCATTCAATCTAAATGATCTCAGAGTGCTTTTTATTCTCTTCCTTCCCTTATCCTGACTGCACCCCCTCAGGTCCCCTTCTCAATGCCCAGGTAGCCCACGGAGGTTCTCCACCCCAGCCCAGTCTCAAACCTACTCATCACATCAGAAGGCATTTACAAAATACCTTCCAAATCGCCTACAGATCAGGCACGCCCTTGAAGAGTATGGTGGTGGTGCTGGGGTGAGGGGAGGATTGCTACACTCAAGACAGCTATAAACAAGAGCTGCACAAGTGAGATGGAGACCCTAGATGTCTTCCTAAGAGAGCACTCCCAGACTAGGGGCTGGGACCCCAAGCAGGCTCACTGCCTGACTAAACGAGGTCCCAACAACTCTGGATCCGCATAAATAGAGATACACATTTCCAAAGCTTGGGGTCACAACAATTTCTTTTAGAGACACAGCTTGAAAAAAAATTGGGAACAGGGCCCCAATGAAAAGCACATTCAGAATCCTCCAGCAAACGAGGAAGAGATTTGTACAATCTAGACCCTACCAATATATACCAATCCCCTCCCAGTCAAGCAACTCTTGTCTTCACAAAAGGGCAATTCATTCATTCCCCACTTGTAAACAAGCCTGGGTGCTGCCTGCGACACAGGCCGTCAGGCCTCCAGCAAACACCCTTCTCTCTATAGCCACTTCAGCCGGTGCCTGCCTCTCACAGGGGGAAAGTACCTGGCTGAGCGAGCGGGCTCCAGCTCTGCAGCTAGGCTGCTCCCCAAAGCCCAGACACAAGCCCGGCTCCAGCCGGCTGCACTCAGCTTCCTGGAGGGGCCACAGGGGGGTGAGTCAGCATCCAACACCGGGGCAAATAGCAGCCGCCCTTGCTAGGAAATCAGCCTCCTTTCTCCGAGCTGCACGGGGCCTGGCTCCACCTCACCCCTTCCCCATTGGCTGGCAAAACCGTACCTTCTTTCCGCGACGCATTAGAGGCCTGGGCGACCATAACACAGCCCGGGGAAACCCTCGGCTCTGCGGCTGCTGCTCTGCTCAGAAAGGGAACCCACTGGCTGGCAGGATTGCCCCAGGCAAGGAGGGAAACAACTCTGGGGAGTTCAGCCCCAGCCTGCCCTAACGCACTAAGCCAGTGTGGGAAACCCCAGCAAGACAGGCGTTGTGGCGACCACCAACATAACGGCTGCTTTTACAGTGCAGTTATTCTGAAGCAGCTGTAAATCCTGATTTGACAGTCCAGAGTTGTCATCAAGAGTAACTGTTTACACAATCATTGTTAATGAAGAATAAACAAGCACTAATCTGGATTTGCCACGGAAATGGTAACTCCAATGTAAGAGTCACAAGGACTGCATCCATCCCGTGGTGCGCTACGTTTTTGTTCCTTGGGAAACTCCGACTGAGAGGAGAATGCCTCTGCTAGTGCACTGGTGCGGTCATTAATTGTCTGGGATGTAAATTTCCAGAGGGGATTCTGTTTCTACGGTGTAGAGAGCTGAGACAGCAGGGCACTTCAAAAGGGAATTGGATTCTGCTACATAGACAGCAGAGTTGAATTCCAGAGCCTTCTTTCGCTCTGACTTTTAGGAATACAGTACAACGGGTTGGTGGGGATGCCAGTGCCCTTAGAAATAGTGGATACATCGTCTGCCCCCTCCACTTCCTTTGGTGAGAGACCCTAAAGAGAGGGTCCTGGGTGCCTCTCCTGGTTAATGCACATGTAAAAGCACCCAACCAGAGTTTTCCATCCCGCTTGCTGACAGGGGAAAGGAGCATACATTTTAGTTCATTCTCTACAAATCTCTCTTGTTGGCATAAGGAAGCTGACATTGCATCAGTGCCTCACTGAAACTGCTTACTAGCTGACAAGCCCTTTGGAATGGCACAGCTGCACAGCATAGAACTGAGCTATACATGTGGTCCTACTGTAACTAACCAGACACCCTGGTAGCATGCTTTCCAAGCTATACCACTGCTTACTAGGGATGGAGATTCAGATGACTTTCGGTTACAGAAGTGCCATTTCTTTCTGCTGCTGTTGCTGCTGCTACCCTGCTTTGCCAGCTTTGAAAACACAGCAAGAGCAGTAAAAAAGGGGGCAGTAACACAACCACCATCACCAAAGGCAGTAGTGGAAGCAAGAAGGGGTAGGAGGTGCAACAGAGGGCACCCACACTTCCATGACAGTACCCAAGGAGCATGGGAATGGCAGAATAGAAACTCCTGTACCACAAGAAGTTGGGCATCCCATTGCATTTACATAGCAGAATGATTCATGGCCAGGTTGTTTTATCATCAGGAGGCAAAAATAGGAACCCGAGCCACTAAAACCCTCTGACCCCATGAAGTTGTCCTTATTTGCCAGCTTTCAGCTTGTAGGAAAGGGGCCTATTTCTGGCCCATCCCCTCCCTGTAGTCTGTCAATTTTTTTCCTGTTTCTCCTTTTACTGTTAACCTTCAACTTCCAGTAAATCAGCTGAGCGCCAAGTAGGAATCCGTTTGTTAATTTGTGCCCCCTCTGCTGGTAGATTTACGCTACTGCAGTAGAACGAGTGCAGGCTCAGAGAGGCTGTGGCCACCACGCTTTGGGTAGCCTTAACCCACTCTAGCCTGCCAGCAGGCCACAAGATGCAGTGGTTCATGTGCCTGGTGGCTGCCAGATATTCCCCCCACGCTGAGGCGGGGCAATCAGCTGGCTGCTCAACAACGTGTCCTCGGAAAAATTCCAAGGACACGTTGTGGAGCAGCCTTACCCCAAGTGGGGTTAAGGGGGTTAAGGCTGCCCAAGATGTGGTTGCCTCTTCTACCCCACCACACGGTGACCTTCATGGCAGGGCTTTGAGTGGCAGATGCTGTTGCCCATCGCACACGGCTACATCATGGGATTAAGGTCGGGCTGGGGGAGGGAGTCAGGGCAGAGCTGAATGCCCGCTCATGTGGCCAGTACCTTGGCTGTGATTGGCCAGCTTCCCCACAACTGTCTGCCCAGTTGTTCCCCGCGCTTGCCCAGCAGTGTGGCAGCTGCTCTTGCACACCATGGAGCCGCGCGGGGATGCAACCCTCACAGCTCGTGCGGCTACACTCCGAGTTATTGAGAGTGGCCACTGATTTACTAGTGGCTATAGAGTGATCATTCCAGATAAAATCGATTCCACAACGGCCTTCCTTGTCAAGAACAGTTTCAAAGACACATATTTCTGGCCCAGTAAAGCATTTTAGTAGAATTACGCTTTTAAAAAAGGTTATCACAAAACAATACACTTTTTTGAAATGCATCCAACATGTGTTTTTTGAAAAGTGCTTTGATGGGCACTTTGCGCCAGCTTTTGTAAATGTGTTTTAAAGAGCTTGTGTTCCAGCACCACAGACAAGGGGCTCTTTTGGCAATTCCACTTTTAGTGAATCAATTGCACATTATAAACCAGGGCAGCTCAAATCTTTTCATAGAAAGTTTTTCCTTACCTTTCAAACATATCCTAGATATAGATGTTTATATGTTACCTCTGGGAAAGGTGGCATATAAATTTTAAACAAACAAATAAATAAATAAATAAAATATATCATTGGGAGTGAAGATTGTCTGCTTAATAAATAATTTGGACTGCAGGATTTCAATAGGGCTATTCCTGAGTAAGTGGTTTGCGGATTGCAGCCTTTTTTTCCCCCTGGCACCTCAAACTCCTGCTTGAGTTACCTTGCGCCCTCTTCACTATCCTCGCAGGAGGCCAGACTGAGATCAGCTATCTTGAGTTATTTGTTCCCACTCTGCTCCCTAGAGAACAATCAAATCCATTTTCTGGTTCAGTGAAAGCCACACAGCTGTACTAGACAAATAAATTCCCTCCCCCTTGTGTCCTTTCACCTTCCAAAGTATTAATTAAAAGGGTCACTTGTGCTAATTTGATTCAAAAGAGATTTTCTTTTTAATTCTGCTGTGATGTTCACCAGTGCAGCGTTCAGAACCTCCCACGGCCTTGGCTACAACATTTCCCTACAGGGCTATGAAAAAGAGCCTGGTTTGACTTTAAATAAAACAGCAGAAGCTGGAGACATTAAAAACAGCCAGACCAGGTCAGACCAATGGTCCATCCAGCCCAACATCATGTTTCCTTCCGAGAGAAGCCAGAACCAACTGCTTCAGAGGAAGTGAACAAAAACAGGGCATCAATGTTTTCATTCCATGTTGATTTCTAGCAGTCAGAGGTTTTATCTTAGCTAAGTCCTACTGATGGACCCCATTCTCTATGAATTTATCTAAACCCTTTTTGATTAAATCCTGTTTATGCTACTGGCATCTCAGCATCCCACAGCAATGGGTTACATAATAGGAAAAAAACGTTGTTTTGTTTCTTTTAAATTGTTAGCCTGTTTATTTCATCCAAGTATTACAAAAAAGAGTAACAGCTCTCAATTTAGCATCTTGCACCCAACTTCTATGCCAACCCATTGGACTTGCCTACAGTCCAGGAACTGGGCAAGCTAACCCTGCAGCTTATCTGTAACATCCAACCTCTCCATGGGAAAAGGATTCCACAAGATGGATGATAAGGCACTCCCATAACCACTGCGATTAGACTTGCTGTAAACGAGGTCAAGCATGTTGTTCCTCATTGTGTTGCCCTGGACCGCACAGGAACAGACTGATCCCGGCTGTGACAGCTAATGCGCTGCAAGTAGTTCTCATTCCATTACCACAGTGCACAGCTCAGTGCGCGGTGGCCACTAGGGGGACAACAAAATCCTGACATCTTCCAAAGCCAGACTTCGCATTATTTGATACTGGAGAGCTCAGGTCTTGCAAAAAAAAGTACAGTTAAGGACCAGCATTTGGAAGCTGATGTCAGACAAACTCAAACTACAAATATTTTTTATACTGAGCAGGCCTCCCACGAGGGATTAGGGAGACAGGCTAAACACTCAGGGTCCACTGCTAACAAGGGCCCTATTCAAGTCTCAGGCTTAATGCACCTCTCCAGCCCAACACCTCAGCAGAATGTGGCCCTCCCGTTCTGAGGAAGCAGGGTCTGGAGACACCATAGTTACTGAGGTTCCGAGTATAGAGATAGCCCCAGAGCCCCAGATAATTCATCACGCTTATATTGAAAGGCCCTTTTCTATAACCTTAAATTTCTCTGCGGGCCGATACTGAGGGTCTTTAACCACCAGAGCGGATTCCCAAGGGATGTGGAAAATTCACCGTCAAGCTTTAAATCAAGCCTAGATCTAAAACGCTCTAGCTCAGCCAAAGATGATGGGAATGGAGATGGGAATCAGTGGGTGAGGAGGAGGAGGAGTGGTTTGTTTGTTTTTTACAGCCTATGGTATACAGGTCAGACTAGACGATCAGAATGCTCATTCATTATAACGTGGAGCGGGGAATCTGTGGCCTCTGGGTCAAATCCAGCCATTGGCTGCTTTTCATTTGGCCCTTTCCCAAGTCCTAGATCTGGCCCATAAATCCAGCCCAGACCCTCAAACACAGAAAGAGTAAGCTCAAGGGGAAGGGAACTGCGATGACAGCACGTACTCCAGGATAACAGCTGAATCCATGATCTGGCCCTCCCCTTCTTTCCTCCTTCCCCGTAAGCACTTCCGTTCCCAAGTCCTATCAGACCCAGGGAACTTGTACTCATTTTCACAGTAGCCCATGGAGGGAAAAGGTCCTCACCCCCAGCCCCCTTCTCTGGAGGAGCAATGAGCAGACAAGTCAAATGCAATCAAACATTTTCTTTTAAGAGAAACTGATGTTTTAGACAGAGAATCAGAATACTGTAATTTTCACACAGAGAATACTGTAATTTTCACACAGGCGTCTACAGCCAGGCCCATTAGTCAAATTGCAATTCAACATCCTTCTTGCCTTTCCTCTCCACCAGCCCTACCCAGGCCTGCCTGACTCCAAAGACTTACAGCCATGTGCTACTTGGGGGCCTCAGTGCGGGAGCTCAGTTGCCAATGCATGTCCACTTGTAACTTCTTCAGTGCTGCTGTTCCGGGGACTGAAGGGCACCCTAGCCGGCAGTGGTTTGGCATTTGTTTAAAAGACTCTGTCCAAGAGGAGAAAGCTCAAATATGACAAAAGTGACTGTACTTTGCCTTCCTCCTCGCTCTATGTTGTGCCTAGATAGTTAATACTGGTTTGAAAATCTAATCTCTGAATCTTGCTCTTTGTAAACACCACAATCCACTTTAAGATTTCTGAGCGAGTAAGGTTGTTAGCTTGATTTTCCCATCCATGGAAGCGGTGAGACAGGTCCCGCAGTCCATGGCTGTGCACCAATCCACAGTGACCACAGGTGCTCTGTGTCCTCCCAGCGACAGACAGCTCTCCAGGACCTTCTCGTCACTGTTTAACTGCAAGAGAAGTGGGGAAGAAAAAAACATAAGAAACAAGTTTCCGGAGCAGAAGTAGCTTGCCCTATGGAGTAATGAAAGCCTGCCATAGGGGGTCAACAAACAAGACGTTAGCCCACATACCTTTTGGAAGAGATACAAGAACTTTTTGTTTGGTCAGGCATTTGGCAAGCTGGGATAGGGTTGGGTGGGATAGGGTGCAGGGGTTTGGGAAAAGGTAGATGGGTAGGGTTTAGGGGGGGGTTAAAATTGCTTTTATATATATGTTTTTATATACGTTTTATGTTTTTTATATTTTTGTAATCGACCCAGAGGCTTTGAGGGAAGGGCAGGGTAAAAATGGAATAAAATAAAATAAATAAACAAATAAATAAATAAAATTAGCCCACACCAGGTATGTGTCCACCTGTCTTTTATTAGATGTTTGCTCTCACCCATCCAACACACAATCTCCGCTCATGGTGGCATCTTGGAGAATGCGGAGCCCACAGTGCAGGTGAATGCAGGCTAATGTGCACCCATGTAACTGCATCCCTTCAGTTAGGTTACATACAGCACCTCTGCACGATCGAGTCAGTAGAGAGTTACCACAAAGCCAAATCCAGAGAGTTGTGGGCAGAAATCCTAGAGTGTCTGAGCGACCACTTCCTGCCCCTCTCTCCAGTGTTGCAAGTACATGAAACAGACTAGAGGCTGCCCGTTTATTAGGTTGGACACACTAAACACATGAGCGGGGGCTGTGCCGGCAGAACCCAGATTGCAGCGGGCCATCGTCGTCTTTGTTACCACCCCTAGAGTAGGCCTGATTCTTTCAGGGCTGGCTAGCCCTTCCTTCCATTGTGCTCTAGGGACAAGCTGAGATTTGTGGCAGGAAATAAATGGAAGACAAGGAAGCTCTTCTTGCTTTTAAAAAAAAAAAAAAAAAGTTGCATTTTTTACTGACTACACTTTAAAATGTGACTGCTACACTAGCTCTACCAAAGGCTTGTAGAGATCAGAGACAACATCTGCCAGCTAAATGTAACTTTGGTTACAAACTGGACACTAAAGCTGTGAGCCACAGGTCGCTTACTCTGAAGTAGTCCCAATGAAGCCCTAGAGCTACTCCAGAGTAAGTGGTCTGTGGATCATGATGACCTAAGTTACCCTGAGGCTGTACAAGTTTCTCTCGTGTTCAGGATATACTAGATTCTTTCTTGGCATCAATAGGAGATAGTTCTCTTGCAAAGGATCCATTAAGCTAAGTCTCTCTCTGTCAACTAGGTGGAGGTGCATCAAACTGAAATAAAACCTAGCTCACACTGTTAAAGTCTACGGTTAACAGCAACCTTACTGAGAGGAAGCCCAGTCCAGCGGTGAGAACGTTAGCCTGGCAATCAAGAAACCTGGGTTCAGTTCCCTGCTCTGCCACAGAATTGCTGCGTGATCCTCCATACATCACTGAGCTCCGACCTCAGTTCCCCATCTGTAAAATGGCAACAACACTGTGTCCCCTAGCCCACAGGGGTGCTGTGTGCACAAAACTATACAAAACTATGGGGTACTGACAGTACAGCGATGGGGGGCAGCAAGTGCGTAAGATAGTGAGATACAAGCAGGGATCTGCATTTACGGTGCAGCTGCAATCAGACTGCTTTGCATGGTTTCAGTCACTCCTTGCAGTGATTGAAGCCATGGTAACATCACAGTTATTAAACAAACACGGTCCCATTAAATCTTCCAAGGCAGTCCTAGCCACAAGCAGGAAGAAGGAAAGGCAATCAGCCTGCCTCACCCTGGGTCTGTCTGATCTAAACACAAAGGACGGGGAGAGAGGTGAAGAGTCCATGTGTGCAAGGGGCTACTGCCAATGGCCCCACTGCTGCACGGCATGAAAGGTTTTGTGGGAGAGCCAGAGTCTGCAGATCTTGAGTCCATGGGGGTTGTGTTCGCATTAATTCCTATAATTATGCACATGAAGCAAATTATACTCACAGTGAATTCCCAGCGTTTGGCTCCCTAACTGCACAATTTAGGATGTTTTGGTTCAGTGAAGACCAGTATCTGGATCCAAGACAGCCTGATGGCCTTTTACTGTCTCCACATACTAACCAATTCCTGACATCCCAGTTTCTTGCTAACACCCCTCATTTGCCCCAGCTGCACCCCTCCACTCTCAGATCCTTTGCTACCTTGTAGATCACGCCCCCAGTGGCAGAACAAGTCAGCATGTAGTTTCCTTCCGAGTCAAAAGCAAAGAGCCTTCCTCGTGGGACCTGGACTTGTTTGTATCCGCTGTAGCCCGACAGCACAAAGGGGCCCGTGGCATCCGTGGGGAGGGCATATTCAGAGACCTTTGAGCCGCTTTTGTGAATATTCCACTGGATAAACTAGGATGGAAAACAAAGGGGAGAGAAGTCTCCTGTTACAGAGATTCCTGCTGGAGGCAGAAAGAAGTTCAATCCTGTCTCACTCTGCTCCTGGGAGACAGGCATAGTCACACAGACAAGACTACCTGTGTACTGGGAGCAGCAGCAAGGCGGGCTTCAGAGCAGCCTTTTTCCTCTCATGGGCCACTTTGAACATTAGTCCATGCTCTGCGGACTGGGTAGGAGTTGGGGTTAGAGGTGCTTAGGGCATGTGCCAAGTGCTCAGAATGGGAGAAGGAAGGGGAGGATCCAGACCACAGATTTATGCAATGGATCCATCCCGTCTTGGTGTACATGTCCTCAAGGGATTGGGGGGGTGTTAGCCGGTGGGTGTAAACTCTTTTAATCGTATTTATTGTCTTTGTAACACTCCCCCTCCCCCCTGCCCTTTTTGTATATTTTAATCTGTTTTTATCTGTTTTAAATTATGTAAGCTGCCCTGAGCTGCTGTGAAGCTGGATGGGGAGGGGTAGAAATGATTAAATAAATAATTTTTAAAAATAAACTCTGCTCCCTTCCCCTGCTGAACTCCCTCACTCTTTCTGGCTGGATTCATAGGTCAGATCCAGGAACTGGAAAGGGGCTAAGTAAAAAACAGCCCCAAGTCAGTTTTGGCCCAGAGGTGCGATGTTTCTCACCCCTAATTCAGAACTTGGGTTTCTTCATCACAAGAGAGACTTCTCTGCACTGCATATTTGCCAGGCAGCTCCACTTCACACACACACATACCCCACAACTGGCATTTGAGCAGACTGCCAAGTGGCCTCATTACAGCACACCAGTAGCGGGGTGGGTGGGGGTGGGGGTGCAAACGTCAGCTGGCATACTGGGTATGCTTCCANGTGGGGTGTGTGTGTGCAAACGTCAGCTGGCATACTGGGTATGCTTCCACCTAGGACTCAAGGCCTGGGACTTGCCTACTTGACAAACCACCTCCTTCCCTGGACCATGCTGCTGCAATTGAGAACAGTGGAAGCCCTAAGACTAGGGTTCCTTCATTATAAAGGAAGCAGAGCCGCTGGCAGGGCACTCTCTACTTCCCTGATTTTGGTACCTGCTCCCTGGTGGTCCAAACCAGAAACAATGCAATGACTTGCAGGGCTTACGTGGGGGTCCGATAAGGAAAATGATACAACCTCTTCACTGCCAAGTGACTGCACAGTGCCTACCTTGCCATCTTCTCCTATGCTGTAAACTGTGTTCTCATCATAACTGAATTCGACAGAATACACTTCCCCATCGTGGGCTTTCCAGCTCATAGCACACTCATGCTGCTGCATATCTGAGGAGACAGACAGCAAGCCCTGAAACATTTACTGTATCCTGCCCTGCGATGGGGAGAGTAGAGAGGATCTTAAAAATGACGTGCAAGGTCTCTCTGCTTCCCTCTCCACAAGCATAAGTGTTACGTTTGCAGTTCCTCATTTTCCAGCCATAGGATTGCAGTACCCCTCATCCCATTCTCCCTCTCTGCAATGACCACAGAGGTCCTATATTCAAGCAACGTTCCCTTCCAGCTGTACACAGATTCCTCAGAGGATCACTGGATGAAGAAAGAGGGGTCAGTCAACAGCGATGCAAGGGGAAAGCTTGGGAGCATCCCCACCCATAGTGCAAACAGCCCACAGAGGTGGAAGGGACATGAAACAAGCAGAGAACAAGAGGATGAGCTGTAGCCAGGAAAGCTGAGTCTAGGAAGAGGAGGAGAGGATGACAACTAATACACACACACACACACACACACACACACACACACACACACACACACACAAAAAATCCCTCTCCACCTTCCCTGTCAGTTACACAACTCTGAGACTCCTTAAGATAGGATTTATAAGTCCTCTGCTCTGTATTCATATGGGGAGCAGGTTAAGGAAGACAGATAAAAAGGAAATTGGGCACTTACCTTGTGAATTTTCCTTCTATACAGGCCTCCTGGACAACCATCCAGATTACTCTGGGGATAGATTCCCCACCTCGACCAGCAGGAGCCAGACATTGAAAATGTTGACAGAGCATACTCAGTAGGGATCTGACCCCCCGATGTTCCAGTTGGTCAAAAGCCGAGTACTTAAACCAGATCCTTAGCGTCGTGTATAACTAGAGGTCAAGAACCTCATATGTTATAAACAGATAACTTTGCTGAACATTCTCCTTGAGCAGAGTGGCAAACACGAGACAAAAAGTGACATCTGACCAGAACCAAAACATAGGGGAGGTATAGATGGCTGTTTTACCCATCTGGTTTTAAACCCAGCTATACTACTGGCCTTGACCACATCGTCTGGCAACAGATTCCACAACTTAATTGTGTGTTGAGTGAAAAAATAATTTCTTTCATTTGTTTAAATCTGCTACTTGCTAATTTCATGGAGTGCCCCCTAGTTCTATTACTATTTGAGAATTTGAATAACCGGTCCCTATTTACTTGTTCCACATCACTCATGATTTTATAAACTTCCATCATATCCCCTCTCAGGCATCTCTTCTCCAAGCTGAAGAGCTCCAACATGTCTAGCCTCTCTTCATACGGGAGCTGTTCCATACCCTTTATCATTTTTGTTTTTCTCTGTACCTTCTCTATTTCAACTATCTTTTTTGAGATGGGGCAGGAGCGGAGCAAGGTTGAGAAGGGCCCGGGCTCAAGCCTTAGTTATGGGCCCCTCATGTGCGCGCGCGCGCTCTGAAAACACAAAGTAGGCGGGACTTAAGGGAGGGGAGGGGCTTAAGGGAGGGGGAGGGGCCTACCCATCCCTGGCATCCGTCTCAGTGCCACACAGAACCATATGGCTGTCAGAGCTCTAGGGAGGGGCTTGTACATTGTAGGCAGAGCTCCAAAAATCGAGCAACAACGAGTTTTCAGCATTAAGATGTGATGGGCAGAACATTAGTTTACACTGGGAACTCCTTGCTACTGAGTAAAACCCTACCACTTGGAGACAGAGAACCCTCCTACTAGCATCGCATCCAGTAAGTGGATGGGACTCCAATAGGACAACTCTCTCTCTCCATCAGTGGTAGTGCCATAGCAGGATTAAAAAATCCTGTTCACATATTTAAGACAGGTAATACCAGACAAACTTAAAAGGGACAAGCACAATACAGCAAAGGCAAAGACAAGCAGCAAGTCTGTCTGCTAACACAGAAAGGAACATAGGATCACACAGGAAGGAAGGAAGGGGGATTGGGACAGGCTGGGATGGTGAGTGGGAACAGACTGGGGGGCGGGCAGGAAGGGGGAGGGGGCATGGAGGCAGGCAGGGGGGCACA
>QEPC01000841.1:2249659-2286174 GCA_003113815.1 Sphenodon punctatus | reverse complement strand
GTGGCCCCCACAGGCCCGGGCCCGGGCGCAACTGAGCCCCCCCGCGCCACGGTAGCTATGCCCCTGAGATGGGGCAACCAGAACTGCACACAATATTCAAGGTACGGTCGCACCATAGATTTATATAGTGGTATTACAACATTTTCAGTTTTATTCTCTATCCCTTTATGAATAATTCCTAACATTCCATTTGCTTTTTTGACGGCAGCCACACACTGAGCTGAGGATTTCAATGTACTGTCCACAATGACTCCAAGGTCCTTTTTCTGAGTGGTAACTCATAACTTAGTACCCAGCATTGTGTACTCATAATTTGGATTGTTTTTCCCTATGTGCATCACTTGGCACTTGTCCACATTAAATTTCGTCTGCCATTTAGATACCCAGGTACCCAGTCTTGCAAGATCCTCCTGCAATTTCTCACAGTCCGCTTGTGTTTTAACTACCTTGAAAAACTTGATGTCATCTGCAAATTTGATCACTTCACTCCCGTATCCAGATCATTAATTAATATCTTAAACAGCACCGGTCTGAGTACAGATCGCTGGGCACTCCACTCTTTACTTCTCTCCATTGTAAAAACTGACCAGTTTGTCCTATTCTTTGTTTCCTGTCCTTTAACCAGTTACCGATCCACAATAGGACACTGCTTCCAATCCCATGACTTTTTAATTTCCTCAAGAGTCTCTCATGAGGGATCTTATCAAATGCTTTCTGAAAGTCCAGGTATACTATATTGACTTATCCACATGATTATTTACACCCTCAAAAAAATCCAATAGATTAGTGAGGCATAATTTCCCTTTGCTAAATCTATGTTGACTCTTCCCCATTAAGCCATGTTTATCAATATGCCCAGTAATTCTGTTTTTAATAATTGTTTCCACCATTTCACCTGGCAGCGAGGTCAGACTCTGTACTTTCCAGGATCGCATTGGAACCCTTTTTATTGGTGTTACATTTGCTACCCTCCAGTCACCAGGTACAATGGTAGATTTTAGCGATAGGCTATAGATTACCTGTAATAGGTCTGCAATGTCATATTTGAGTTCCTTCAGAACTCTGTCCAGTACCTTGTCCACTACACCACACTGATAAACAGGGTTCCTGGTTTTCGTGACAAAAATTGGAAATTCTCTGATTAAAAAACTCCCAAATCTCTGTTTTTCTGTGATTAAATGTAAACACTAGTTGACTTTCCCTTACCACAATATATAAAGGTATGAGTTAGACCACCAAGTTTTATTATATTTTAATTTCAATGCTGTTCCACCAACAGTCTGAAAAAAAAAAAACAAAAATTCAAGGCCTGTGGCACCCCTCCAAATGCAGAGTGCTCCCCACCCCACCCCCAAGCACATGCCTTTAGGTTGCTTCCCCTCCGCTGCCCTGCACTCACTGCCTCCTCCCACCAGCCTGGTCCCAGACTGCTCTGCCAACCAGAAAGGGGGACCATATAGAGGCTGGCACTTGGGGAAGCTGTTATGGGCTCAATTAAGCCCAACTCCTGTCCCTTCTTCCCAAGGTCCAGAAGACCTGACTGCCCCAATTCATAGTTCTCCTGCCCCCCGTCCACCCACAGGAGGTCAGTGGCACCCCTCCAGATGCTGAGCCCCTGCCCCTTCACAGAACATGCCTTCAGGCTGCTTCCCCTCAGCTCCACTCTGTGTCCTCACTGCGCCGTGCTCACTGTGTCCTCCTCCCAAACCTACGGTTTTGCCATTTTTGGTGAAATTCTCTGGGAAAAGGCAGAATCTCTGTTTTTCTGTCACAAAGAGAGACCTAGAAATCCTGCTGATAAGCTGGAAAACTAGGTTGAAACTAACAAAATGAAGTTCAATAGAGATAAATGTAAAGTTCTATATTTAGGTAAGAAAAATCTAACGTACAAATACTCCCTCTGAGGAGACAACAGACTGGTGGGTTAACGAAGCTGCCACTGCATCCACTTCAGGGGTAAGGAACAAGGGATCTTTTTTCTTTGAAAATGTATACATGGCCTCTTGTATTTTGTTCAGCCTTAAGGGCCTGCTGGAATGTTGCCATTTGGCCCTTATCAGTCTCTTGAACGCTTTGTTGAGAGGAATCCCCTTATCCCTGCTTTGGGGTCTTGGGATATTTCCAGAGGACTCTTGTCTTTTCATTTTTCTCTTGTCTTGAGTCCAAGGGCTCTCTGAACTGCCTTAAACATCTTCTCCTTATATTTAAAGGGTAACTCTCTGTTTTGGTCTTTAACGCCCTCTTGTGGTGACTAAGGGATTTGTCCTTCCTCCACGTAAGGGAGGGAATCTGAAAAGCGAGCGGGAGAGCCTCTGTCCTCACTCCCTGGAACGTCCAGATCCTGCTCCTCATGTCCCCTGGGAGCTTAAGGGATCAGAGCGTCCTTTTGTGGGTACCATGGCTTCCCTTAGGTTCATTAGGAGGTGGCAGGGCCTCCAAGTCGGAGGATAAAACTAGGTCCCCAGCTCTAATGCCTCCACAGGCCACTTTCAGCACCCTTTCAGGAGCTTGCCAGCATGTTTTGAGTGGCCCTTATACTGGAGCTTCATGCCCTTTCGGAGCTCACTGGGTGAGGGCGAGTGCTTGCTCTTGGGTCTGCAAACCCACTCCTCATTTAATGTATTTAGTGACTCCAGAATTTTATTTAGGACCTCTATCTGGAGGGTCTCTGTATGGGACACACCACAAGGGGATCTTACTATATCTGCCGTGTTAGCAGCCTGAACGCCCTCTTCATCTCGACGCCGTTCCAGCTCACAGAGCTTACCAGGCACAATTTTATTTTGGTGTGAAGCAGTTGCGTGTGGGCCCACAGCTCCTTCCCAGCTGGATCTCTTGCCTGGCTTGCGTGCCCTGTCTGGACTCGCTGGTCTCTTTCCTTGGCTGCAGTGGCTGGTAAGCTTTCTTTGCAGAAGGAGTGCCCACAGGAGCTCCTCTGCACCTGTTCCACCTCTGCTCTTGTGCCAGCTGTGATGGGAGGAAGAGTGCACACCCACAGAGTCTCAGCTATAATCTTAAACTCTCCCATTTCTCTGTTACAGGATTTTGCCACCGTGCCCAGGAGAAGAGGAATCTGCTCCTACTTGATCTGAGGCAGACATCCAAACACAACATGGGGAGGGCAGGTTCAGATCCCCACTGAGCATGCTCTGTCAAAATTTCCAATGTCTCCCTCCTGCTGGTCAGGGTGGGGAATCTATCCACAGAGTAATCTGGATGGCTGTCCCAGGAGGCCAGAGGAGAATGGAATGAGCTACGCTACAGTGAAACAGATAAAGAGTGAACTTACCAAAAAGACGAATTATGCCATCTGCTGCTCCAGTGACCAGCAGGTTTCCATTGTGGTTAAAGGCCGTGCAGTTAATAGCAATGGGCTCCGGTTCCATGGAAAACTGGAGCTGAAAGGTAAAGTCACCGCTGGCGAATTTAATTCTGTGCTCCTTTCCCTACAAACCTCCTATCTAGGGCAACTACAAAGGGGGACAGAGATATCATAGAAAGGTCTCTCCCCTCCACAGTACGGATCTCCCTTTCCACACACACACACTGCTGTAACGCTGTTGGGAAGCATCCCTCCACACCCACTTGAATAGCAGACAACTATAGGATGGTTCCGGCCAAACATTTTAGGCTAAGATTTAAGCCAGCTGATTAGGAACGTGGCACTGAACATTCACTGATTTGGGCTAGCTCAGCATCAGTGTAACCCGGAGACCTGACAGCTATTTGCCCAGAATGATATCAAATTTCAACACAGGAGGGATTTGCAAGTGTTTATCATTATGTCTAACACCCCCCAAAGACCTAGCAAGGACTGTCACAAGGACTGTCACCAGGGGTTAACAAAGGGCAGGGGAGAGGAATGGGAAAGATGAGGTACTTGAGGAAGTTCTACAATCCCTGGATCCAGTTACTACCCCCAAGCACTGAAAGACAGACTTACTGGGTAAGGGAGTAGAGATGAGTGCATTTACGCAAGGACAGATCCATGGCACAGATCTATGATCTGAACCTTCCTCTTCCTGAATGCACCCCCTAAACACTCCTGCCCCCAACTTCTATGTGGTCTCAGAGCTTGTACTAATTTTCAAAATGGCCCCTGGGAGTTAAAAGGTTGTGCACTTCTGCCCTATAATAAATAAAAGACTGGTTAATTATAAGGCTGTGACCATTTTGGGGTGGTGGTGAAGTGAAAGTTAATTCAATAAGGAGCTAAATCAAGGGGAACACACTCCCTTTTTCTACAGAGTAGAGTCAAAAGAAGAAAGAATCAAAGACAATACCTGCTGCTTCATGGATTTCGTGTCCCACAGAAGCAGCTTCCCTGGAACCTGGTTCATGCCTTTCACTCCAATATCCGGGGCTACAAAGTCCAGCTGGGTCCCCAGATTTGGGGCAGCAGCGGAACAGACAAAGGATGCACCACTTGGGCTGCATGCAAGCGACAAGATCCTGAAAAGCACAGCACCCGCAGTCAGCTGAGTGCAGAAACTCCCCAGAGAGAACATCTCTCACCCCAACCATAGCTCTCCCAAGGCACCCACCAAATGACAGCACAGAGCCTGCTTGTCAAGCCAGCTGCCGGAGAATGAGCTGACAAACTCAGGATTGGGACTTAAGAACATAAGAAGTGCCATACTGGGTGAGACCAATGGTCCATCTAGCCCAGCATCCTGTCTCAGACAGTGGCAAATCACGGTGGCTTGGGAGAAGCACCCAACAGGTCACAATGGGGGATCCATTCCCTGTTGTTTCCCCTCAGTTCCCGTCATGTTCCCTGATCCTGTCTGGGCAAGTTTCTGGAAGATGTGTCCGTTAGCAGCTATTAGCCAAACAAGTTCCAAACTTAAGCAATCTGCATGATGCCCCTGCCTGGGGACTATGCCTTGGTAAGAGGATCTTGTCATTAACAATCTGTGCTGAGGGACTCCTGCCACTAGGCAGAACACAGGCATATTAGCACATCTGAGCACCCATGGAGAGTCGACAGGGTACACTATATACATGCTAGACTGGTATCAGCTCTGCTGCTGGATGGAAATCATGGTGGAATGGGGAGAAGTCATAGATTAATCCTACTTTAAAAAGGCAATTCACAGCCCTATGATACTAGTACATCTTTTGTACATCTTCGGAATTAAAAATTTTTAAACCTCATTGATACACCCTGAATTCCAATATAAGCCCATATGATTTTAGCACTCATGGGACGAACATCTAAAACAATGGGTGTTAACAAATGAGATGATAGCGCAGTTCATGTTCAGTCATGGGGTACCATTGACATAGGCCCCTCTCTGGCCAGGCAGTCCACGCCAGGCTCTTTGCATACCTCCTTGCATCTGGGCACAGTCCCTCTCAGCCACGACCTTGTACCCTCAATCCCAAGCTCTCTCAGTGCATCACCCCCTCCCAGGCTAGCCGGCTGCAGGCATGAACCCCTGCTTTTTCCAACTGGCATTCACAGTCTAGCCGGGTCAGGGAACGGCAATAGCAAGCAGAGAGGCACAGGTGTGATGCTGCCAGCCACCCCAGGCGGTTGGAAACACTTGCACTTCAGGACGAGGCCCTCGTCCTCCCTGCCAACTAAGCAGCCTATTGCTATGCTATAACGCCATTCTCCACAGCCCTAGTCATGTCCCCCCCCCGCCCTCACATGCAAGTGCACAGTCCAAGGACTCACTTCCATTTTCAGTGCAACCATCACCCCTCCTTCCCTTCCGTTCCAACCACCCGCAATGCCATACTGCTATACTGCTCCCACTCCCTCAAATTTCCCACCGTTCCCAGAATAAGCATGGAAACCATGAATTTTAAAAAATATAACTTTAATAAACAAAAACATTAAATTCATATTAATTTTATTGTAAATTTTTATTTTAAAAAATTTCTTCCTGTGCCTTCCTTCCCCTTTTTGGCACAGCTGGGTGGGCCGCTTGGATGGGGGTAATGGTGGTGCGACGTTCTCCTCCTCCTCTTGTGGATCCGCCTGTGGAGGCCGAATAGGAGTCGGAGATGGTGGAGTGTTTTGGACTTGCTAGTGCAGGGGGAGGTGTGCCTGGACCAGGGTGGATTGACCTGCCCACGTGCACAGCAGAGAGGGCACGGGTGGTTTCTTTGTGGAGTTGAATGCTGAAGAAAACAGGGCTGGCGGGTGAAATCCACGTGGGGCAGTGTGAACTGCTGGACAGGGTTGCAACAACTGTTGCACTCGTGACCACTGGAGAAGTGAGGTCTGGATCTGGAGAGACTGGGACAGCGGATCCCCCACCTCCTTGCTCGCCTTCTCCAGCATGTTGTCTGAGTGCTCCAGCTGCTGCCAGAGGTAGGTCCAGGGCCTGTCCTCCTGCTGGTGGTCCAGGCGGGCCTCGGAAACAAAGGCCTTTTGTTCCATGGCATTCTGCTGCAGAAGCTGCCCATGCTTCCGGGTCATGCCCTGAATGTTGTCCCAGATCTCGTCTGACCACCACGTAGTCTCCCAAAGCAGCTTCCTTGCCAATTCTCCCTGCACCTCAGGTTCAAGACCTGCAGGTCCTGGTTTCGCTGGGTGCCCATTGCACTAGCAACAAGGAACGCCATTAGTTCAGACCACCCACCCGCCTACCCACCCAATGTAACGTCTGCCCTTCCTGCACTAAGAGAAGCGGGAATGAGTACCTGGGGGAAGTTGCTGTGACGGGATTGGAGTGGCATGAGGTTCTACCGTGATCGATGTAGAAAAGTGAAGCACCCCCATTGTGCCCTTGTCCCTTCCCTCCACACCCACCTATTTGGCTTCCACTCCCCCAAGCTGACCGTCGCGCCGTGGTGCCTCCTCTCCCATGTCAGCCCATGGACCTGTCATGGTGCCTTCCCACCCACTTCCTGCGCATACTGTTTGCCTCTGATGCTGCTGTGTCCCGAAGAGTATCCTGCTGCTCCTCTGTGCTCTCCTGGCCACCTGCGAACACAGTAAAGGAAAACAACAACGCATAATTAGATAGCAATAACCGGAAGCCTTCATCATGCAGCTGTGCAAATAAAATCCCCACCCCGGTGCATTAACTTACTGTCCTCCTCCGCCGTCTCTTCCTCTATAAACATGGCCTCCGGGACCTCTGTTCCCTCCATGAGCACCCCTGGTGGGTCCTCAAAGAGAGGCTGGCTCTCCAGATTGAGGGGTATAGACCATCAGATGGGCATGGAGGGTTCTCTGCTGGTGGTCAGGGCTTCTGTGGGGGGAAGCGGGGGAGCCGTATCCACCCACTTCTGATCCCTGGCGAAGGTGTAGCCATAAAGGGAGGATGCCACAACAGCTCCATCGACACGAAGGAACCGATCGAGGAGATCATAGTACGGCAATATTTGTCGCCTGTGGCCAGAAGCAAAGTTGTTGTCCCTGAGCTCCTTGTACTCCCCGAGCAAGTCCTTTGTCTGCTGCCGGCACTGGTTCATGTTCCTGGTGTATGCCTGCTGTGCCATCTGGAAAGAGATTCCACCGCCTCATTCCGACAGCACTCGACCAGTTGGTATTGGACCTACTGCTCCCCCCATGGAGCGATGAAGGCCTTGGTCTCTTCCTTGCTCCAGGGAATACACCACTAGCGGGCAGATTTGTAGGGGGATGTGCCTGGGTTGGAACTCTGGAGGTAGCAGTGCTGGAAGCTGCCTGCGAACACAGTAAAGAACCCCCACCCCCACCCCACCTAATTAGATAACAATAAAAGGAAGCATTTTTCATGCAGCTGTGGAAATGCAGACCCCCTGTGCTCCACACCCCCTGTGCATTCACTTACCCTAGTTGCCTGGCTGTGATTCTTAACCATGGTGATCAAAAGCCTGTGGAAGTCGCCCCTTAAAATGTAACAGCTCATGAAGAGAGCACATTGGGCACATGCTGCAAGTCAGGATAAGCTGGGACAATGCATGTTTAAATTTGGCACACGTTGGCCTTTTAAGGCAGATGTAGAAGAAGAGCACAGAAGGGCATGAGGTAGTTGTTCCCGAGAGCGCTCTTTGCCCATGACGCTATGGTGCTAGCCAACCTGTTTGCGTGCCAGGCTGCACACAACTTAATTGACGGGAAGCGGACACGTGGGTGCACATTCACCCACATTTGCCTGCACAGTGGGCTCCGCATGCTCTGGAACCATGCCATGAGTGGGGGCGGAGTGTCCAGTAGGTGGTGGCCATGTGTCCGTTGGCCACGAGTAGGTAGACACCCACCTGGTGTGGGCTAATGTCTCATTTGTTAACACCCAGTGTTCCAGTGACTGTAAAGTCCTGAAGAAAACCTCTGGCAAGAACTAGAACTTGCTCTAAAGGAACAGTTCAAATCATAATCAGCAATTGCTTTATACAACAGAAGACTTACACAGAGCAGATAGATGCAGACCTGTGGACAGAGCCGGCCTTATGCAGGGTGACCTGGGGCAGCCACCCTGGGCCCCGCTCTTTCTGAGGGCTCCACAGTGACCTCTATTTTCACCAGGACAGGTTGTGGGGGCACCACTCCCTCTCAGTGGGTCCCAAACATGACCCCCTTCAGGGCACCGCAGAGATTGCCCNAGGGGGAGGTGTGCCTGGACCAGGGTGGATTGACCTGCCCACGTGCACAGCAGAGAGGGCACGGGTGGTTTCTTTGTGGAGTTGAATGCTGAAGAAAACAGGGCTGGCGGGTGAAATCCACGTGGGGCAGTGTGAACTGCTGGACAGGGTTGCAACAACTGTTGCACTCGTGACCACTGGAGAAGTGAGGTCTGGATCTGGAGAGACTGGGACAGCGGATCCCCCACCTCCTTGCTCGCCTTCTCCAGCATGTTGTCTGAGTGCTCCAGCTGCTGCCAGAGGTAGGTCCAGGGCCTGTCCTCCTGCTGGTGGTCCAGGCGGGCCTCGGAAACAAAGGCCTTTTGTTCCATGGCATTCTGCTGCAGAAGCTGCCCATGCTTCCGGGTCATGCCCTGAATGTTGTCCCAGATCTCGTCTGACCACCACGTAGTCTCCCAAAGCAGCTTCCTTGCCAATTCTCCCTGCACCTCAGGTTCAAGACCTGCAGGTCCTGGTTTCGCTGGGTGCCCATTGCACTGGCAACAAGGAACGCCATTAGTTCAGACCACCCACCCGCCTACCCACCCAATGTAACGTCTGCCCTTCCTGCACTAAGAGAAGCGGGAATGAGTACCTGGGGGAAGTTGCTGTGACGGGATTGGAGTGGCATGAGGTTCTACCGTGATCGATGTAGAAAAGTGAAGCACCCCCATTGTGCCCTTGTCCCTTCCCTCCACACCCACCTATTTGGCTTCCACTCCCCCAAGCTGACCGTCGCGCCATGGTGCCTCCTCTCCCATGTCAGCCCATGGACCTGTCATGGTGCCTTCCCACCCACTTCCTGCGCATACTGTTTGCCTCTGATGCTGCTGTGTCCCGAAGAGTATCCTGCTGCTCCTCTGTGCTCTCCTGGCCACCTGCGAACACAGTAAAGGAAAACAACAACGCATAATTAGATAGCAATAACCGGAAGCCTTCATCATGCAGCTGTGCAAAAAAAATCCCCACCCCGGTGCATTAACTTACTGTCCTCCTCCGCCGTCTCTTCCTCTATAAACATGGCCTCCGGGACCTCTGTTCCCTCCATGAGCACCCCTGGTGGGTCCTCAAAGAGAGGCTGGCTCTCCAGATTGAGGGGTATAGACCATCAGATGGGCATGAAGGGTTCTCTGCTGGTGGTCAGGGCTTCTGTGGGGGGAAGCGGGGGAGCCGTATCCACCCACTTCTGATCCCTGGCGAAGGTGTAGCCATAAAGGGAGGATGCCACAACAGCTCCATCGACACGAAGGAACCGATCGAGGAGATCATAGTACGGCAATATTTGTCGCCTGTGGCCAGAAGCAAAGTTGTTGTCCCTGAGCTCCTTGTACTCCCCGAGCAAGTCCTTTGTCTGCTGCCGGCACTGGTTCATGTTCCTGGTGTATGCCTGCTGTGCCATCTGGAAAGAGATTCCACCGCCTCATTCCGACAGCACTCGACCAGTTGGTATTGGACCTACTGCTCCTCCCATGGAGCGATGAAGGCCTTGGTCTCTTCCTTGCTCCAGGGAATACACCACTAGCGGGCAGATTTGTAGGGGGATGTGCCTGGGTTGGAACTCTGGAGGTAGCAGTGCTGGAAGCTGCCTGCGAACACAGTAAAGAACCTCCACCCCCACCCCACCTAATTAGATAACAATAAAAGGAAGCATTTTTCATGCAGCTGTGGAAATGCAGACCCCCTGTGCTCCACACCCCCTGTGCATTCACTTACCCTAGTTGCCTGGCTGTGATTCTTAACCATGGTGATCAAAAGCCTGTGGAAGTCGCCCCTTAAAATGTAACAGCTCATGAAGAGAGCACATTGGGCACATGCTGCAAGTCAGGATAAGCTGGGACAATGCATGTTTAAATTTGGCACACGTTGGCCTTTTAAGGCAGATGTAGAAGAAGAGCACAGAAGGGCATGAGGTAGTTGTTCCCGAGAGCGCTCTTTGCCCATGACGCTATGGTGCTAGCCAAACTGTTTGCGTGCCAGGCTGCACACAACTTAATTGACGGGAAGCGGACACGTGGGTGCACATTCACCCACATTTGCCTGCACAGTGGGCTCCGCATGCTCTGGAACCATGCCATGAGTGGGGGCGGAGTGTCCAGTAGGTGGTGGCCATGTGTCCGTTGGCCACGAGTAGGTAGACACCCACCTGGTGTGGGCTAATGTCTCATTTGTTAACACCCAGTGTTCCAGTGACTGTAAAGTCCTGAAGAAAACCTCTGGCAAGAACTAGAACTTGCTCTAAAGGAACAGTTCAAATCATAATCAGCAATTGCTTTATACAACAGAAGACTTACACAGAGCAGATAGATTCAGACCTGTGGACAGAGCCGGCCTTATGCAGGGTGACCTGGGGCAGCCACCCTGGGCCCCGCTCTTTCTGAGGGCTCCACAGTGACCTCTATTTTCACCAGGACAGGTTGTGGGGGCACCACTCCCTCTCAGTGGGTCCCAAACATGACCCCCTTCAGGGCACCGCAGAGATTGCCCCCAAGGGGAGGGGCCACTAGGGGCACCACATTTTATCTTCACCCTG
Organism: Sphenodon punctatus; assembly: GCA_003113815.1. NCBI lineage: Eukaryota > Metazoa > Chordata > Lepidosauria > Sphenodontia > Sphenodontidae > Sphenodon > Sphenodon punctatus. The sequence continues at coordinate 2,275,079 of QEPC01000841.1, read as the reverse complement.
GGCCCCGCAAATCCTAAGGCCGGCCCTGCCTGTGAAACAGAGGTTGAGCAGGATCAGAGAAACAGGAGAATTCCTAAATCCAAACTACTCATCCAGATTCACACAGAAACAGGATAGCTTTGGGGATGTACCTGGGCATGTCTTCATCAATGTTAATTTCACAAAGATTCTTCTTGGCTTCAGTGTCATAGAGACGAACTGTCCCAACACCACTGCCCAGCAGCAACTTGAAACCGACATCGGGGAGAGGGAAAGGGGAGGGGGGAAAAAGCAAGGAAGTGTGGGTCACATGTGTAACAGCCCTATTCATAAAAAAAAACCTTCCCTGCCCACCTTGTGGCACACACTACACCATGCTACTTTAAAGCGTGAAGTCATAGAGAAAATCAAGAGGCCATCTTTCAGATCCCCAATAAGCCACTCCTCTCTCTTTCAGATTCCCAAACTGGTCTCAAGGCCAAGGATCAGAGCAGGAAACAAACACTGCAGGTAGGGAGTTGGAATGGAACCCAAACCAAAAAATGGTTTGAATATTTTTTCCCCCTCAAACCAGAATGGAAGCTGAACCCTTATTTGAAAGTCTTTGTTGAACCCAATTCAGAACAGAACTGAAAGAAACCATCATTTAGGTGACAGGTTCAGAATAAGTGTTCTGACATGGTATACCAGCCCCAGACTATGCTACCCCATTCCAAATCCTCACCTGCACCATCCTCACATTAAAAGCATCATAAACAACATTTGGGAGGATCTTTTATACATGCTGGGGTTTGTCTGGTCTCCTCTGCTCTCTACAAGAGCTGGGAAGCAGCAAGCAGGAGCCCTGCTGCTTTAAGGTCCACTCGAGTCTTACAGTGAAAGTAAGTAGGGAAGAGGACCAGAGACAGAGACTGGTGCTTGGGAGAGATCCCAGCAATAGTCTGCAAGGTCACAAGCAGTCAGTCCAGAAGGCCTCCACCAGCATGAGGAAAATGGCTGCTGCCTCTATCAGTTCAGGCTCAGAGAGTCAGAGACGAGCAAGCAGATAGTGCCTGCCCAGGCCTCACACAGAGAACAGGGAGGGGGAGGGCTCATTGGAGATGGTGTTCTGGTGCTTGGAGATTCCTGCTAATGCTTCCTCCAAGAGTTTGGGGGCTGTAATTATTTAGACAAAGGGACAAGGAGGGATTGTGACACAGTCTCATGATTTTTATTCCCCCAGCTCTTACACTGACTCTCAGTGAGATTGTGGCAGCCACTGCAATGCTCTGTGCCTCAGTTTACCTTTCTGTAAAATGGGGGTTGGCAATACCATGACACTTGTGATTAATTTAAATTCATTACCTTGCTCCACCCCATTTAGCAAATCAGTATTGCCACAATGTGATATTTTCCTACATGAACCAGTTGAAACCAGTTCAAGTATACAAACCAGTTACCAAACAGTTACCGAGCTGGTACAACTTTCGTCAAAGCTGAACACAAACCAGGACAGAAGCAAACAATTTACTGGTTCAACTTCCTGACTGCAGGGACTGGGGAGGAGAGCTGGTGGTGTCCCATGAGGAGTAGAGATGTAAAACAACGGAAAAAGTGGCTTGGAGCCAGAATCACAAGACAGTCAGAGTAGTTGGATGAGTGTCTAAGAGTCTCTTCTAGCTCAGGGAAGGAAAAAGCAGCAACTTGTATGGGGCAAACAATAGGCATGTCATCAGTGCTTCAAGGGCTGATTTAATGCCTCTCTTCCCCCATTTTTATTTGGAAAGGAATTTAAGCAAACAGGATGTTTCTTGCTTAGAGAATTGTATCTGCTCCTGCTATTTAATCTCACCGGACATCAACCACTGCTTTAAAAAGTCACAATATCAGCAGAGGAGTAACAGCAGTAGTAGCTGAATCTAAACAAAACCTGATCTTTTTTCCCATAAGAAACCTTAGAAGGAATAAGGAAAGTGAAACACTACATGCAGAACTAGCTATAAATGAAACATGCTTCCAAGCTAGCAGCCAGGCATCTAAACAAGCTTCTCTTCAATGCAGAACCGTATCCCACCACAGATCACCATCGATCGCCTTGTGTGCTACAAAACAACCGCAAGGCAACCCTAATTCCATGACCATGATATGACAATCTGCATAAATTATTCTGGCCACAGAATGCAGGTTGCCTGGGCTGAGGATACACAGGGTCCCAATTGTGTCTGATGATTGCAAATGATTTTGGGTAATGTTGCCTATGGAACACAGGCACCTAACGCCCTCTGAAGGGAACGGGACCTCTGCTCCTAAATTATTTGAACACTTTTGAACAGCTGACATATCCTAACGGTTAATCAAGCCACTGTGAGGCAGCTTTGAGTCCTATTCTATACAATAGTCCCTGCTCCAGCTACTAAAGCAAGAAACGCTGCCTCTTGCCTATTTGCTCTGGAGGTACATAGTCCCATGCCCTGGATCCCGGTATCTCATCTTCTTCCTCGCTCCCTGAATTCACAATTCCCTTCATTTTCTGCTTCATGGGACCTTTAGCAAGGCAAGCATTGGCTAGACAGCCTTTGGGCTGTTACAGAAGAATCAGCAGCAATTCCAGAGTCTCACAAGCACAGCAGCTACTCACCAGTCTGTCTCGCTTGGTGGCCCATTCAAGGGAAAGAAGCGGCGACTTGGAAATGGACGAAGCTTTGGTCTGCATGATGGGATTGAAAGACCACACCTTGATGACCCCATCCACATCCAAGCTGGCCACCCTCCGTCCAGAGCAATCAACTCTAAGCACAGAAGAAAACATTAAAAAGCATTTCAATACGGATACATTCAAATAAATGAATAAATAAATTTGTACCTATATGCTGCCCTCCCCAGAGGCTCAGGGCAGCTTATAATACATAAGAACATTCAATACAAAAAAAAATAAACAAAACCCCACCCAATACCACCACTTCACCCAATGTCCTCTTACACCCTACCCCCAAACCACCCCACCACAATCCCCTATCCCTGCCCACCAAATGCCTTTTCAGATAAAAAGGTCTTTCATATAAAAAAGGGATTCTGTTGGCGTACAAAGCAGTCCACTGCATTGCAGCTTCCCTGACCGTTCTAGCCGAGCTGTCTCGGAGGTGGTGTTGAGATGGCCCAGACTTATTGTCTTGGGGGATTTCAACATTCATGCCATGGTCAACCTTTTAGGAGCAGAGCAGGAGTTATGGTCTCCATGACAACCATGGGCCGCTTCCAGGTAGCAGTGGGCTCAACACATGAAAAGGGACACATGCTGGATTTGATGTTTTGCACTGGCCTGGAAACAGGGGTTCCAATTATTGGGGGAGTGTTGATAAAACATCCTTGTCATGGCTGGATCATTACCTCCTGAAGGCTCAGATCCTGGCCCTGCCCTCCTATGCCCCCGTCAGGGTGATGGACCAGTTAGGTTGGCCTGCCCTTCCGAGGGCCTTATGGATCCAATTGGATTCCAGAACTCTCTGAGAGATTTACATACTGACCTTGATGGCTGCTCTGTTGACCTGGTCACCCTGTGGAACAGCATTCTGACCAAGGCCATTGACACAGTAGTACCCAGGTGTCTGCTCCCAATGCTGCACCAACACAGGTCCCCATGGTATATGACGCGGGAGGATAGGCAGCGAGAGCACAGGTGGCACTCGACTCATGCTGAATCTGACCGACTGCAGCATAGAGTGTTTCTGAAAGACTATGCTGTGGCTGTGATGGCAGCAAAGTCTTGTCCGACAGAGCTTTCAGAATTTGGGGCTGTAGAGGTCCAGCCGTGTCCTTTTTATGTGAATCCATTTCAGTTGCTATCACCAACTGATGCGGAGGATGTGCTTGGGGCTGTGTTGGCCACCAGTTGTGAATTAGATCCACGCCCATCCTGGATGGTGAAAGCCGGCCCGAAGGCGTTAGGGCCATTGCTGGCTGGGGTTGTCAGCGCCTCCCTTCAGGAGGGCAGGATGCTGGACTCCCTTAAGATGGCAATTCTCCAGCCTCTGCTCAAGAAACCATCCTTGGACACTGACTGACCTGCCAGCTATCGGCCTGTCTCTAACCTTCCCTTTTCAGGGAAGGTTATTGAGTGGGTGGTGGCATGTCAGCTCTGGGCCCATCTGGATACTATCTGATTCCTGGACCCCTATCAGTCTGGCTTTCATCCTGGGCATGGCATGAAGACTACACTTGTGGCCTTGACACGGTTGATCACGAGGCGTTGACGACTAGACTACGAGACCTGGTAGGGGTTTGCGAGACTGCTCAGTGGTTTGTTTTTTTCCTGTCGGGGAGATCTCAGTGGGTGGTGATGGTTGATTGCTCATCATTCCCTCGTGATACTAGTACTGGGCCAGTACTAGTATTCCCGAGTGACAGCATATCCGTTACCTAAAAAACCTAACCACTTAGCATCTCGTATTACCTTCCCAACAAGGTCTCATCCATCCCCAGTCCCTCCAAGCGCCTCCATTTACCTGCAGTGCATTATGGACGAGTGGTGCTCTCCATATTCCTCCTGGCTCAGGACAATGAATGGCTGCTCCTGCCTGATCCCTCCAGCTTCTGTGCTGGACCCAGACACTTTAGTCAGGGCATCCATCTGTTCAGCTTGCAGCTCAGGGGGTGGTTCGGTTTCACTGCTACTGACTTCTGTCTTCTTCTCCACACTCTGCCCCTAAGCCAAGAGAAAAATCCTGTGCATTGTACGGCAAGACAGGAGAATCAAGTTATGCTGCTCACACCCCTGATCTGATAGACAATCAAGGAGCTGTGTTATTAAGGGCAGAGGTGTTGGGTCAGTAGCTAAACCCATTTCAGGAGAACTAAAACAAAGCTTCTTTGGAATAGCATACTCATTATTGTGCTCACAATAAGTTCCACTCCATTCTCCTAGGAAAAACGGACTTGGGGAAAGAGCATGTTGTGTAGTGCATGCTGGGGAGCAGTTTGATAGCAAGTGTTTTGGGGCTATAGTTTTAGTCAGATACTTTTCAGTGAAAAAATTGTCAAAATGAAAGTAAAGACCTTCCAGCAAGTTAGAGAAAAAGCTAATTAGCTTAAAATGCAACTGAACTCAGAAACATAAAAAACAAAAAAACTTGTAAGGTTCCTCTCTGTCCCAACGACGCACTACATGCAAAATAAAAGGCTATCAGACAGAGCTAAAGAGCTCTCAGAAAGGCCCAAGACAATTGTTTGTGAGAAGCAGGCAGTTGATGCAGAGTAGATGCTGTTAGAAGAATATCATTCACTGAGGCCTGGAAGAACTCTTATCATCCACCATCAATGAGTACCTATAGCTACCACTTCCTCATAAGGGCTTAGGAACCAGGGACTCCTGTTAGAGAGGATTCTGTGTAAAGATACTTGGGAAGCAGAGCGAAGTTGCGGTGTTCCTTTCACATCAACATTTTGTTTGGGGCGGTTGATGACAATACTTGGGGAGCAGTCACAAACCACTTGATATGGGAATGCACGAGATTTTAAGTCCCTTGGTTGCCAGAAAAACAGAATCAATGGCAGCCACCTGCCTGGCTAGGGTGTTGGGCTTTAGGCCCTTTTCCAATCTGGATCGTAGAAAAGAGAATTGGTCACCTACCTCGGTGAATTCTTTTCTTCTCCTGCTAGGCAGACAGTCCTCCGGATGGGTAGCTCCTCCTCTTGACCAACAGGGGGCAGAAGATAAGACGACGATCTGCACATGCCTACTGAGCTACCCTTGCTCTTATCACCAGGAAGTCCCAAGCAGAGGACCGGCTCTTGTAGACTTAGAAAAGGACTGGACCTAACCCTGAACTTGAAAAAACTCTGAAACCAGGGAAGCGATAAGGCTCAACAGAACCAACCATTTATAAGGGAGGTCGGGTAAGATGGAGAACGTCAAATATAAGGAAAGGGAAAGAACACTCCCCCAAACCAGCCAAAGTTGCTGTTTGCTTGGGTGGGGTCGGAGGACTGTCTGCCTAGCAGGAGAAGAAAAGAATTCACCGAAGTAGGTGACCAATTCTCTTTTCTCCCCCTGCTGCAGACAGTCCTCCAGATGGGACATACCCGAGCAGTAGGAACCCTAAGGGTGGGAACAAACAGCACCAGAAGGATCTAGCACCGCCTGTAGAACCCTTCTACCAAAAGCTGCATCCACCAATTGGTAGGTGTTGATCTTATAATGCTTGACAAAGGTATGGACAGAGGCCCAGGTTGTGGCCCTATAAATCTCGTCATACGAGACTTGCCTTAAAGACATACGAAGTGGCTGCCCCCCGCACGGAGAGGGGCCAGATTTGCAAGGAAGGGAACTTCCCTTGGCCTTATAGGCCTCGATTATCACCTGTTTAACCCACTTCGATATTTATTTATTTATTTATTTCAATGATTTATACCCCACACCCTCCTGTAACCAGCTCGGGGGGATATCAAGGACTTAGAAGCCTTGGTACCCCTTAGGCTTGCCCGCAAATTAACGAAAAGGGCTGTGGACTTCCTAAAGCCTTGAGTCCGTGCGTCCAGGGCATGCCACAGCTTCTCCTTCGCATGCACTGGTTTCTGGCAGAAAGAAGGAAGCACCAGTTCCTGGGACCTGTGGGAGAGAGAATTACACTTTGGGATAAAGGCCAAATCTAATCAGAGGGTGACTGACTGATTATGGATTATGGAAAATACAGAAATTTTCTTCCATCGACAGAGCGCCCAACTCGGACATTCTCCTAGCTGATGTCACCGCAACCAAGAATGCCACCTTAATGGATAGCATATACAGAGATACCTGACAAAGGGGGATTTTGTCAGAGCATCGAGAACCAGATTCAAATCCCAGGATGGGCACCTATGAACCACCGGAGGAGAGAGGTGTCTTGCCGCCCTTAGAAATTGACAGACATGTTTGTGTGCCGAGAATTTCTTGTTGGAAACAGCATGCAGCACCGAGTTTACAGCTGCCACTTGTCGAGCTAGGATGTTATGCTTGAGACCGTTGTCCAAGCCTGCCTGAAGGAACTCTAACATTTGGGGAATTGAGGCTTTACAGGGGTCCTGACCCCTAGCAACTGCCCACAGCGAAAAAACCTTCCAGGTTGCCCTGTAGGAGTGCCTGGTAGTCGGTCTCCTCAAGGCCAGGAGCGTCTGAAGGACTGCCTCCGAATACCCCTTCCGAGAAAGGGCTAGGCTGTCAAATTCAGAGAATTCGCACCCTCATGGAATAAAGGGCCCTGGCATAGTAAGTTGTGTCTGGGCGGAAGAGAAATGGGGTCCTGTACGCTCAGTTCCATGAGGTCCGAGAACCAAGGATGTCTCAGCCACCATGGAGTCACCAATATAATTTGGGCCTGCTCAGAAAGGCATACAGGAGCCCCACAGGCCAGCTCTGGTTCAGGGCATCTGTCTTCATCACTCCCCGGCACCGAGAACGCGTCATAAAAAGGTCTACTTGTGCATTCTCTGGGCTGGCAAACAGGTCCATCACCAGAGAGCCGAAGGACAGAACCAGCTTTCTTAAGACCTCCCTGTTCAGGGACCATTCGTGGGGATCTACCTCCCTCCTGCTCAACCAATCCACATGATAATTGTCTGTGCCCTTTATGTGCAGCGCCTTTAAGGACAGAAGATGGGATTGAGCCCAGTTCAGAAGTCTCTTGGCCTCCGCCTGGAGGGCAGGGGACCTCGAGCCTCCTTGGTGGCTCACATAGGCTTTTGCCGTAGTATTGTCTGTGTAAACAAGCACGTGTGAATTGAGAAAAACTGGTGAGAAGTATTGGACAGCAAGGCGAATAGCTCTCTGCTCTAGAAAGTTGATACTCCTGGTCGCCTCCGACCTGGACCAGAGGTCCTGGGCTGAGCGGTCTTCCAGGTGAGCTCCCCAACCTGTTAAGCTCGCATCCAAGGTGAGGATCTTTCTTAGGGGCTCCACCAGGTGAACTCCCCTTGCGAATCTTTCCCTCTCCAACCACCAGGACATGGGTTTTTTTAGGTGGTTTGGAATCCTTACCCATGGATTGTACCCTTTCATGAGCTCTCTTTGAAAAGGCCTGAGCAGCTGCTGCAAGGGTCTGAGGTTGAATCAGGCCTACTGGAGCTGCTGGGAGCATGATACCAGGAGACCCAGTAGCCCTGCCAGAGTTTTTAGCCTCAAGCGTTGACTGGCTCCCAGTAAGTAGATCGAAGAGCGGATCTTTTCTTGCCTTTTGGGGGAACGAAGACGGCGCCTAAAGAAGTATCTATCAACACCCCCAGATGCTCTATTCTGTGGCTGGGAACCAGTTGGCTCTTGAAGACGTTCACTATAAAGCCATGGTGATTTGGGTATTGTATCACCCTGGCAACATCCGCTGAAGCCCTGTCCTGGGAAGGAGCCCTGACCAGGAGGTCGTCTAGATAAGGGTAAATACGTATCCTCTCCCTGTGCAGATTTGCTATGAGTGTGATGAGAGTCTTGGAGAAGGTTCGAGGGGCCTAGGAGAGGCCGAATGGCAGGGCCTTGTACTGCCAATGGCTCTGGGGTAGTGGAAGCAGAGCCATTTCCTGTGCGCTGGAAGAACTGGGATGTGCAAATAGGTCTCCTTCAAGTCCAAGGAGGTCATCCAATCCTCCAGCGCCAGGCTCTAGCAGATGGATTTCACCGTCTCCATCTTGAATTTCTGGGGTCTGACACATTTGTTTAGTGCCTTCAAATCCAGAACAGCCCTCCATTGGCCGGAGTTCTTGGCCACTAGAAAGATTATCAAGTATAGGCCGAAGTTGACTTCCCCGGGAGGAACCCTCTCTATGGCCCCTAAGGACCCTAAGCTGTTTAGCTCCGTGGACATGGCGAGTTGCTTGAGGGGATTCATGGAGACTGGGGAAGGCAAGAACCGTTCCCTGGGGGGGCCTTTGTAATTCTACCGAGTAGCCTTGGCAAATCACTTGCAATACCCAGGCGTCTGTGACTGACTTTTCCCAAATGGCTGAGAAAGCTTGAAGTCTGCCCTCTATCTCCACGTCCCCTTGCCCGTCATGCCTGTTTGCTGGACTGACTGGGGATGGGCTCTTTTGGTTTGAATTTGCCAGCTCCACGCTGCCTCCGCCCTCTAAAACGAAAAGACTGCCTGGGGTCTCTTTCGTTTGATTGATTTCTCCTGGCAAAGGAGGGAGAGGAGCCACCAAACCAAAAGGTTGGAGAGCGAAACGTTTTTCTTTTTGTAAGGAATTGTTGGTGGGTTTTGGTCTTAGTTTTATCGGTGGCATCGGCCAGCATCTTGTCTAAAGAAGATTCAAATAATTTAAACCCTTTACAGGGGCCCTCAACTAGCAAGTTTTTGGCCGTGGGGGTCTCCCTGCCAGGAACGTAGCCAAACTCTCCTCCTTACCGCTGTGGTGTGTGCAACGGAACAGGCAGACCAGGAGAGAGCATCCGTGGTGGCATCAGTCAAAACAGCAACTGCCAACATGACGCGGGAGAAGAGAAACTTAGCCTTCTTGTCCAAAATGTGTGAGGACTGCAGCTCATGCGTCCAAGACATAGCTCTGGCAACATAAGAGGAAAGGGGAGGCCATGGTGGAATCCAGAACCCTTCTCAGGACCCCTTCTATGGCCCTATCCATGGGGTCCTTAGGGAAACAGTCCCCTTCAGTAGGAAACACTGTTTTCCTTACTAGGGAGGCAGCAACAGCATCCACCTTGGAGTTTTTAAACAAGCCATCCTTTTTTCTGGAAAAGGAATAAAACGCCTCCTGGGCCTTGGTCATTTTAAAAACCTTCCCAGAACCAATTTTTCAAAGGCTCTGTTGAGGAGAAACCCTTTATCCCTAGCCTGAACAGAAGGAATTAGGTCTCTGTCATCCTCCTGCTCAGAGTCTGAGGAGTCTCCCCTAGAAGGCTTTTCCTGCAGGTGGAGAGTTTTGACAACTTGAGAGAGACGTTCGTCTCTATACTGGAAGGGGAACAGTCTGTCCTGGTCTCTAGGATTAGGCAAGGACTCCTGGCAAGCTGAGGGAATCAGCGGCCAGCTCGCCCCTCCCCCCTTCCTCAGCAGAGCTGTCTGAAGGCTGAGGAGATTCCAAGGTGCGGAAAGTAGTGCCACCTGCTGGACGAGGAGGGTTTCCTGCCTTTTTAAACGGCCTCTTTTTTGACTCACTAGCCTTATATTTTCCCTTGAATCCCTTTCTCTTTGACTTGCCCTGTCTGTCACAGAGCCAGGTCAGGGAGTCCAGCATTTTGCCCATAGTATGATTAAGGGCAATTAAGGGGTCTGGCTGGTTGATCGGCGTCTCAGCCGGTGGTAAGGCAGGCGAGGCCAGGTCTCCCTGTGAGGAAGTCTACATGGAAGACAAGAGGCATAGAAACTGAGAACCCAGGGGAGATGAGAGTCCCCGGCGGAGGAACACTCATATCGTCCCCCTCCCCCCACAGACGGAATGGACCTACCTCAGGCCTAAGGCTGGGATCCATGATCCTGTCACTCTCTCCCTCCGCAGCTGCGTGGGAGAAGAGGAGACGGGAGTGCCGCCCTCACAAAGGGGTGGGGGAAGGAGGCGCCCGGTGGAACGGACTCAATGCCCTGCAAGAGTCCATTCAGGACGGGGGAGGCACGGGCTCACTGAAGCGCTGCCGCAACTGGGAGTTCTCAGGTCCTGGCGCCAGCTCCCTGCTCCCAGGCAACTGCGAGAGAGCTGGCCAGGGACTTAGTGCCAGTTCCAGAGACTCGGCACGAACAAATTGCCCTTAAGGCCCCGTCGAGAGCACCCAGTCTATTCCATCTCTGGACTGGGAGTGCCCTTCAGAACACCAATAGCTCCCGATGAAGTGAAGATAAACGCACCCTGCCGGTCCGAGGCAGAAGAACAGACTGGTGATAAGAGCAGGGGTAGCTCAGTAGGCATGTGCAGATCATCTTATTATCTTCTGCCCCCTGTCGGTCAAGAGGAGGAGCTACCCATCCAGAGGACTGTCTGCAGCAGGGGGAGAAATTCTAGGACTTCTGGAATCCCTGCCTCCCCAGGGTCTAGAGCTACACAATTCCCTGAAAACCTTCCAAGTGGACTGATATACCCTATGCATAGAATCTCATCTAGAGGACAGGAGGGTGTTGAGGACTGTATCAGAATAGCCCAGATCATTTAGAGCCTTGCGCTCAATTGCCATGCAGTCAGCTTGATTAGGTCCAAACCTCATAAAGGATTGGCCCGACTCAGTAAATTTGGAAATTTTGGGAGCCTCAGAGGTTCTGCAATACTTAGATCAATCAGATCTAAGAACTAAGGTCTCTTTGGTCAAAATGGAGCGATGAAGACTACGTGAGTTCGTTCCCTGTGAACTTTCGCTAGAGTTTGTCCCAAGTGCAAGCAGTGATCGTGTCAGGGAGAATTAGGGGAAGCTCTGCTCATGTGCGGGGGTGGGGGAGACACGTTTCTGGCGTGACGTCCCTCATAGATTACAGGGCTGAAAAATCCAGCCCTGCAATCCACAAGGGACATCGTGCTGGAAACGGGCTAACCCCCCCCCCCCCAGCACACAAGCAGAGTTTCCCGTGATTCTCACTGACGTGATCACTGCTCGCACCAGTCCCTCCCCGCTCCCATCCTGTGTGCAAGCTGTCGCGTCTCAGAATGGGGTCATGCTGGCAGAGCTTTGAGAATACTGCTCTGGGCACCCTTTCTCTGCTCCATCTGATTGGTAGGCGGGGCTATTATATTGTTACTTGTTCTGAACATTGTGTAATTGTCTGTGCTTGGAGCTGCTGCCTCAAGAACAAAAAAACCCGATTCTCGCTCTGCCTTGTGTTTCAGACAAACCGGAATGACAAGACGCAGGAGTTCTTTCTCAAGCAGGCTTTGGAGCTCCAGAACCAGGCTGAATGGAAGGATTGGTTTGTCCTACCTTTCATTTCTGCTGCAAACCCTGCATTTGTCCCCTATTTCTCCCGGCAGTGGGCAGACACATTCATTGTGTCTCTACACAACTTTCTTAGTATCTTATTTCAGTGTATGCATATCCTTTTTACTATAGAATTCTTCCTGTTATGTAATCTCTTGTGCCTTCTCAAAGAGGATAACAGTAGTGTTCTGCTTTTGGCAGTGCCAAGAGACTAGTGGTTCAGCATGTACCTGTGTTGGTTTAAGATGGTGACTCAGGGTGGCAGAGCTTAAGAGTAAACCCAGAGATCTGGTGTTCATTGAAGGATGCTGGAGGCAAGAACAAATGTAACAGACAAACTAAGTTTAGAATTAAGATCCGTATTTATACTTAATAGACAAAATTCAACCCTGGCATAAGCATTCCCCAGTGTTGGCAGCTGGCGTGGTGCTGATCATTAACCACAGAAATCCTATCATGAAGTGCAAGTTCTCTTTTGAGCCAGTAGAGGGTGGGGATCTTGCAGAGGTGCCGAATGAATGGCCACTGGGAAGTTGTCAAGACTTCTGCTCCTGATGCAGGAGTGGCTTTTTTTTTTCACGGGAGATTCATCTATCCCTTCTCCAGTGGGAAGGAAAGCTAGACTGTAGTGACGTACCCTTTCCTACTCTACATAGGGGAAAAGAGATGAATAGTTGAGGAGTTAGGTTCAGTGATTAACAATGAGTTAACAATGATGTTCTTCAGTGTCCTCCTCTTAAAGAGATTTCTGAGGTGGGAAGATTGGAGAAGACTGTTTAAAATTATGATTGCAGAGAGGGTTTCTAATGATATTCCAAGCAAGTGTCCACTCTTGATTTTGGAAAACAGTTCCTGAGGTTGTGCCTAGGAAGTCTGGAAACTGTTTCAATTAGGGGGTTTGCAGGGCTGGGAAGATGTTTCCTCTGTATCTATGAGCTGGGGATCGCTCATGCTTTGTTTTGTGGATGCTGCTGAAACTCTTAGAAGATGTTACAAGTTCCAACTAGGATTGTGAATGAATAGATGAGCAGAGTATTTTCACTCCCTAGTTGAACTGAAAATGCCTCTTACCTACTTGAACTTAAAATGCCAGTTGTAGGATCTGCCTTTTTGCTTTGTCATTGGCATCAGCCAGGACCTTATCTAAGCATGTGCCAAACAACTTTGACCCTTGGTAGAGTCCAGAGATCAGTAGATTTTTTGCTAGCGAATCCCCATTCCAGGATCAGAACCACAGGCGGTATCCAGCAGTCACGCTAGCAACCACAGCTCTGGAGGCCCAGGAAAGAGCGTCAGTAGAGGAATCTGCCATGAAGGCGATAGCTAGAAGTATCCAAGATGTCATTATCTTTGACCTCTTTTCACAAATATTGGGATTCTGTATGTCCTGGAACCAGGTGAAGAGGGCTCGGCTACATACAAGGTGACTGTGGCCATGCATACCACTGTGGCTGACGCCTCAAATTCCCTTCTTAAGCCAAATTCAATTCCCTTGTCCGTGGCATCTTTTGGGAAGCAGTCACCCTCCGTGGGGAAAACTGTGCTTTGCCATGGAGGTCGTCGCATCCACTTTGGGTGTACGGAATAGCCCCTCCTTTCATCTAGAGAATGAACAACACGCCTCTTTCGTTTTCATCATCCTATAGGACCTCCCAGGTTGCTTCCATTCAGATATTATTAATTTTTCAAATGCCCTACCTAGGGGAAGCCCCTTGTCCTTTCCATGGACTTGGGGGATATGGGCCCTTGGAGATTCCAAGGAGTCCTCCTTTTGTATTTTCTCTTTTAGCTGTAAGGTTTTAATCACTTCCTTTATGAGCTCATCCCTATAACTGCACAGGGAATTCCGTCTTGTTCAATAGCTAGCAGGAAGGGCTACTCATTAGGGATCTGTTCTTCCTCCAGGGAGGATTTGGAGTCCCTTTGTGAATCTTCTCCAGACTCCCCCGCCCTCTTTTCCTCCTCTGAGGCATCTCTGATTTGGGGGGTGGGGGAGGGTGTCTCTTGCTTGTCCTGGGCCTGGCTGGGAGCTTCTTGGGATGGAAGGTAGCTTGACCTGCAACTGCCCCTTCCTCCCCTGTCTTGTTTGAGGAGTCCTTCACCTCGGATTGGCAGCAATCCTCTGGGGAGTCCAGCAGCACTGCGGGTCTGGACTTTGCTGGCTGTTTGCCTTTTCCTGCCCTTTTAGCAGCTGCTTTTTTACTAGAGCCCTTGGAAGTGGAGGGAGATTGCCTCCTCTTATCTCTAGGGTGCCCCCTGCCTTCCTCGCACAGGCAGTTCAGGGAGGACATTATTCTTCCTAAAATCCCGCTAAATCCCTGGAGATTATCCCTGTGGGCAGCTGAATCTGTCTCTGGGTTGCTCCCTGGGCTGGTTGGGGATAGTGCGGGACTTACCCGGCGTCATTTTGGGTGTTCCTTGGGCTGCACCACGGGAAGAGTCTCTCTGACTTGCGGCTGGAGCTGCTGGACCCAGGCTGCAGCGTGGGTCCGGACTTGTTCAAATGGAAGGCAGGAAGCGGAACTGGCTGATCTCGTGGCCGCCTGCACATGTAGTGTGCTCCCTGCTCCGCCGGGAGTGCAGGCAGCGAAGCGCTGTTGCGCGGGTCTAACCCGCTGTGAGACATGGCCTGCCGCTGGCAGCTTGAGTCCCTCTCTTGAGGGAAATTGCTTCTTTTGAACAGAGAGGCTCCTCTATGGGGAGGAAATTGAATCTGCTTCTGCTTGGTCTGGAGGCAGAAACTAAACTGGATAGGAGGGGAGGATACCATACACATTTATTTGGCTATTCGCCCATAAAAAAAATTCAAAAACAGTACAATAAAATAACATTAAAAATACAGGCTAAAATTTACATAACAGTTTCCTTTTACATGATGTCTGGGGAGGAAATGTCGCAACAGCATAAGTAATGGAGGACACATTAGAATTTAACAGATAAGCTAACTTATGCTCCCCAGTCCAAAAAGGTCTAGAGACCAATATCAGATCTAACCATTCTGCTCTTAAACTGGCATAAAAAGGGCATTCTACGAATACGTGTTCCGGGCTCTCCACCTGATCTAGATGGCACGGACATAACCTATGTTCATAGCTTCTTTTTGCAAATCTTCCCTCGGTTACTGCCAACTCCACGGTATGGAAATGAGCAGAAGTGAATGCCCTACATACCTGAAAGTTTTTAAAATCCATCAGATTTCAGAACAGGCACAGATATTATAGTCTCAAGGCAATGAACAGGGGACCAGCCCAATGTTTGCAGCAAAGTAGAAATCTTTTTCCATCACTGAAACTGCAAACTCCCCAAATGTTGAAGCTGCTCTTTCCAGCAAAGAAAAGGAAGTCTAGAAGATTCCAGATTCAGAACTTTGACCCAGAAGGCTAATTTGGGACTGACTGTATACAGAAGATACACCAGCTTCTGCCCTGAGCATAGAGGCTGACAGAGAATTTGCCACCTCAGAGCTCTATTCTGGACTGCCTCCACATCTTTGCCATATGTAGCAAACGTAAGCTCAGCTCCAAAAAGGAGCTGGGCAAGCGATTTGGCTTTATACACCTCTATTACTGCAGCTACGCTAGAATAGCTGGAAGATAGATAGAATCTTAATAATGCAGCTGCTGAACTTTATGCCTTCAGAATCACACTTTTTTTGTGTGAGGACCAGGAATGAAATGCCGAAATCTTCAATCGCAGGTAAGTATAAGTCCTCACCTGGGGTAACTCTGTCTTCATATAACCAAGTGTAAGAAGTATTACCAGAGCCAAAAACTATAACTTGTGACTTCTGAACATTAACTATTATATTGTTCTGGTTAAAATATTGCCTCGCTTATCACAGCTACACGGTAATTGATAAAAAGATTGAAAAGCAAAGGTGCCACAACGCATCCTTGTCTTCTACAGAAACATCGAATGGTTGCGTAAACCTCCCAGTATTATTCAAGCAAACTACAGGTTTAGAGTTTTGATGTAGCGTGATCAGAAGATCCAGTAAGTGGCAAGTTATGCCCATCGAAATCAATTTCTTCCTAGGTTTCGAGCGGTTGATGCTGTCAAAGGCCTTGGAGAAATTTATGAACGCCACAAATAGTTTGCCCTTTCTAACTAACACATATTTATCAATAAGGCGCAACAGCACCAAACAATTGTCCATTAAAGATCTTCCTGCCCTGAAACCTGCCTGTTCCTCTGCTAAAAGCCCACCGCTGAATACCCAAGCTTCCAGCTCTTCCAATAAAAACTGAGCATAGCGTTTCCCCATAATTGAAAGCAGGCTTATTGGGCGATAACATGCAGGATCCCTAATGTTACCTTTCTTGAATATCAGCACTATTATGCTGGTACTCCAACAGGTGGGGAAACACTTAGTCTGACTTATGGATGTAAAAAAATTTGCAAGCAATTCCGCCCACCAATCAGGGACAGTCTATCCCCGGGGCTTTATTCTTTTTTAACTTGGCTATATACTGGGCCACTCATTCCGCTGACACTATGGAGGGAAATCCATCATCAGTTTAAGATTGAATACTCTCCATACGGTCATCTGCCTCAACCAAATCTACTTGGGTGACAGCAAGAGTCTGTGCAAAATTGCCTACCCAGTCCTCCTGACTGATTGAGACATCCCTATGCGCATGCTCCACAAAAATTGTTCTGCCTCCTGCTGGTTGAGTGGTGGAACGACCCCAAGGTGAGGACTGTCAGGCATTCCAGGATGAGAACAGCTTGTTGCCTTCTTATACAAAGCCTTTGCCAGCAGGTGTCAGAACTAACAAGGAAACAATTTTAGAACAAATCACAACACATTTGGAGGCAAGAGGGTTAAGGAGTCATCTAGGGTTGACAGGGACAACACGAGAGACAGTGCTTCATCCTCCAGCCAAAAGCTTACGTACTTCCACCAATTTGAGTTGGTCCAATAAAAGATATCTCGACACCATTTTGTCTCTAACAGCATGAGCAGAGTAGCTGATTAACGTCACACAACTGATCAGCGTTAGTCAGAATATCAGCATGGGGTCTTTAAAAGACTATCTGCATATGCTTTACTGAACACACATTAACACAGAATCACCTTGAATAGGTTTATACCAAAGCATAATACCCAAATCACCCATGCCACCAGCCAATACCTGGGAAGATCCTTTAGATAAAAGCTCTTTCCTTTCCTTTCCATGATCTTGCAGACGCCTCTGACGCTGTTGGACTGGGGTGGGCTCACTTGCTGTCAGCCCACTGAAGTGACTCTTTACTTCCTTGGTGCCTGGTGTTGCCTCCTTCCCTTTAGTAGTCTGGGAATCAAGAAGAAGATTTGGAAGCTAGTAGCTGCGTTAGACCTTAGAACAAAGGACAACACTCCAGGCAGGTAACAGACAGAGCACCAAATGACTCCATATCAGTCAAGCCTATCAGTAAATGCTCCCTGATCACAGACCAACACAGCCCCAGATAGCCAATAAAGGTCTGCATTTGAGATTAGACTTCAGAGAGAGAGAGAGAAAACTTCCCTGTGTTAAATGACAAACAGGAGTACTGGAAGTGGCATAAATTGGCACTCTGCCTACTCCCTTCCCCTTGCAGTGCAGTCACAGAGAGTTACCTGATGGTTTGACGACTCTTTCTTCCCTAGCAGTATCCCACCAGTCTGCATTGGGGAGGCTCCTGTTGTCTGGGTTGCTCTTGGGGGTCCCTTCTTACTCTGCGAGAGCAGGGAGGATAAGAACCCCCCTCTGGACTGAAGAGAGTGGGCGGTGCTCCTCTGGCTGCATGTCATATCACTGAGGGTGGAAGATATCAAAATCTTAAAGGGGTGTGTGTAATATAACCAGAGCAGCAAAGGGCACAAAAGTTCCAACTGATTGCTACCGCCAGAATAGCAACACAAAGATTCCTTAAGATGTTGATAAACTAATGTTAGTGCCTGATGGTTTGCTGGCCAGCATCCATATCAACCCTAACAGCCCTTCGGACAGAAGTTTCCAAACTGCGAGTCATGAGGTCAACTGCAGGGGTGTCAGACCACCTGCAGCTGATGTCATGATGCCAACTGGTATCCAATATACTTTTCTTCTCTTTATTGCTCCTGGGGTCAGAAGATGATATTGAAGTCTCAGAATAGAGTCACATAGGCAAAATGTTAGGAACCACTGCCTTAGGAAAACACTCATAATTAACCTGATAAAGTTAACTTTCAAAAAACCTATGGAGGAATTTAATCCCCCTTAGTCATTTTTAGGGAGGCCTTTACAAGGCAAGAATATCTTTTTAAAGGATTGCAACTAAATAGCTAAAGAAGGCCCTTATATAAAAGTAAAACTTACATTTTCAAATGGGTCAGAAGTTAACTCTCCAACTACACAACAGCCCTAGACAACACACAACACGTGCAAGATGGTTGCCATATTCTAGGCCACAGATTTCATCCCATCATGCAGTGGCTTGACCCAGCCTCCTGCCTCCATACTCACAGCTCAGAGTCCCCCAGTCGGTCCATGTTAGACACATAAGGAGGTAGTTTGTGATGAACTAAAGTCTCCTCTTCCTCCTCCTGATACTGCTCCTTCTTCATTCGGTAGGTCTCTGCCTGCAAAGCAAAGAGCTGCAACAAGGGAACAGATTTGCATTAGTTAAGTTTCACTGGAATTTTCCTTCATGCTGCTGCCAAACAAGAGATGCACCTTGAGCTATTTATTAACCCAACTTTTCTAACAATCATTGTCTTGGGAGAAAATACAGAGCTGATCAGACAGACTGCATATTGTGTTATTTACAGGTGGCCAAGGACAGTCACTGTTTTGTATACATGAAACTGGAACCCTTTAATAATCTCCATAAATAGCCTTTCTAATGACATTTCCGCCCTACCTTCTTGGGACTGTTGAAATAAACTAGCTAGAATGAGATTTTATGTCAAGCGTACTTCTTGTTTTTTCCAGTTAAAAGAGGAACAAACACAAGAACCATATATGAGAATATTTTGACCCTGCATCTGTAATACTTTAAATGATTCAAATGGAAGGAACTAAAGAATTAGCCTTACTTTCAACACTGCATATGTTTTATACTACACTCAGCTTGCTTAGTGAAATCAGTGATGAGATAAGAACCAATAAGTGAATACGTCTAATCGCTGACAAAGAGTTGAGGAATTGCTGACACTTATCCAAAGTGAGAAGAGCTCTTTTAAAAAGGGAAATGCTTCTTAAACATTGAGCTCTGAATAGTTCCCTATCCTAGTAAATTAGGCAACTAATAAGAGCCTGGAATGATTTGATACTACCGCAGCATATGAACAAATATCACAATAGAGGCAAATAGCTTTTGCAGTTGGGCTAGAAATAAAGGATGGCATTTGTTTTAAGATCTTCATTGGAAAACTTACTACGTGTCATAGACCTTAACACATCCCTAATGCCAAAAAAATTCCTATCTTTCCACTGTCCATTAGGGATGGGAAATCATATTGAAAATCGGGATCAGTTCAAAAGCATATTGACCCGACTTTCAATACAATTTTAGATCGTATTGATCGGAATTGGTGGTAGACTCCAGGGGAGGCACAGCTGGGGGTAGAGGGACCACATAGAGGTGGGAAGGGGGTAGTTGCTTCCCAGGACCCCTGCCCAGCACCCGCCTCCTACGGACCCCTGTCCGTGTCCGCCTGCGCCTGCTGCAGCAACACTGGGGCGGGTGGCCAGGCAGGGGTCTGGGAGAGGTGTGCGGTGCGGGGCAGGGTTGCTAGGAGGCAGAGGTGGCTTGTGGGAAGGGAGAAGGGGGATTAACTTACCTTTTCCCCTTCCAGCTGTAGCAGCACCAGTGCTGCTCCAAGAAGTTTTGTTAGACCCTGCTAGGGAAACCGATCCTTTTGGATCGTATCCCACGGCAGGATCGGATTCTTCGGATCAATACGATTTGCCCCAAAATTGAGCATATTGTATTGAACTGGTTCCGATACTCCCATCCCTACTGTACTTAGACAAAAGCCTTCCTCCAAGAAGGAAAAAGACCACTATCCAATATGAAAGACATTTGGAACCCTCCAAAATCTTAGAAAAGTAATAAAAAATATAGCCAATCAGTTTCCAGGAAACTAGTACAATCGCACCAGGAAGTAATTCACAACCTGGGAGGCTGCCAGTAAAGTTCCAGACTCAAGCTTCTTGCTAGTATCCATCTAAATTAATTTTATTGGCATATTTAGAGAACTAGACTAAATTCTCCAGGAGATCTTGCAGATCAATGCAATGCTGCTACCGAACAAACAGCAAAATTAAACTAAAGAAATAAGAGCAACAAGATTTAGGCTACCACCAAAAAACCAACCCCCATGCGATTATTGGGTTTAAGTTAGAGCTGAAACAAATGAGCGTTTTAATACTGGCAAACGTTATTTGCATTCTGCATCAAGAGTCAGTGTGGTGTAGTGGATAAGCTGCTGGATTTGGACCTTGGAGACCACAGTTCAACTTTCACCCTAGATAATGAACTGACTGGGTGCCCTTGGACAAGTCACAACTTCTCAGCCTCAGTTCCCCATCTGTAAAAATGGGAGTGTGTGCGTCTTTCCCTGTGTGTTTCCCCTCATCCTTGTCGATTCTTAGATTGTAAGCCCACTGGGCAGCGATCTGTCTCTGAAAATCTGTGATTGTAAAGCACTGCGTACGCCTAGTAGCGCTACAGAAATGATAAGTAGTAGCAGTAGCATTGTCGGAGAGGCTGCCAAGTATCTGAATAATTATTTGCCATAGAAACAGTATTCAGTTTAGTTATTTGGTTATTTTGTTCACTTGGACATTTCATTTTCTTTGTTTTGGCACTATAAGCACCAACGCACACCGACCTGGGCCACAGTCCAAACACGCCAGTCGGGCTTCAATGGGACTACTCCAGAGTAAGGGGTTTTTGAGTCGTGGTGCTTGTCTGGTGCGCAGTGGCACTAATAGTGCCAGACTGAAGTTGCCAAAATGAACAAATCAAAATAACTGAAGAGCATTTCCAGACAGGAATATAAGCAGGAAGCAAACAGCAGTTAGCAGCCACTTCGTTGGACTCAATTTGAAGCAGGCAAAATCATAAAGGTAACATCAGAAAGGTAATGTTCACCACAGATGTTTGTTTCAGCTCTAATTTAGGTGTCCTTACAAAAAACAAACAAACTGCATGACAACTACAGTCTTGGCCCCCAAGAACCCAGAAATCCCTGACACATGGAAAAAGGAGAGCTATCGCCATTCTAACCTTTTGACGCAATATTTCATTATCTTCTTGCATGATAGCACTTTTCTGAGATTCAGCATCAAAATTCAAGATGACTGGAACAGGTGAGGAAGGTTAAAGAAAAACCTAATACAATACATATACTGCCTGTTTAGCCAAAACATCACTGCAGAGGCCAATAGGGGGAACTAGTATCAATGGTGCCTCATAGCCAAACAGTAGTCACAGCAAGACTACTGACGAGTTCACAAAGTAAGGCTGCTTTCACACGTTACCTGGAAAGCGGGAAACTTCCATGATGGCAGTCGTGGCTCTATTCTCATGGGAATTAGCGCACATAGGAATGCACTAATTCACTTTTATCCCATGAGAAAACGCGTGCATGACTGGGTCCCCCAATTTAGCTTTTACAATGATGGGGGCTCTTGCGGCATAAAAGCCAATTAGCACATTCCTACATGAGCTAATTCCCATGAGAACAGAACTGCAATTGCCATCATGGAGGTTTCCTTCCCTCCCAGGTAACGTGCGAAAGCAGCCTTACTTTATGAACTCATCAGTAGTCTTGCTGTGACTACTGTTTGGCTATGAGGCACCATTGAAAATGTGCCTAAGCCTAGATAGCGACTCTGTGTGTAGGTCAATAATTGTACAGCGAGCCTGTGGCCCATTTGTACTTCTACAACACCCTCCACTCAAGGGTCTGAAAGTGCTTGTGAGATTTAAAATCTTAAACCCCACAAACACCTACAAGGATAGCTAACTATCATCACTCCACTTTATAAGTAGGAAACGGAGGCCCAGGGCAGTTAAATTACTTTAACTAGGTTCAACAAGATGTCCGTGGAAGAGCTAGAAACAAAATGTAGCTCTCCTGACTTCCTGAGCCGTGTATGCCTGGCCACTAGGCCAACATTCTCATTGCTAAATAAAAGGGGTCAGAGACTCTGCAGTTTAGGACAGATACCCCCCGTTTTCCGCCCAACACCAACAATGTCTATCAGGCTTGTTTAGTTCTCCCAGACAGTACTGTCAGTAGACAGTGGTATGATCAGCTGTGGACTAGGAGGCATTTCCAATTTGGTGACAACTGAAGCACAAACGTAAGAGGCATTTTTAGTTCAGCTAGGGAGTGAAAATACTCTGCTCATCTATTCATTCACAATCCTAGTCGGAACTTGTAACATCTTCTAAGAGTTTCAGCAGCATCCACAAAACAAAGCATGAGCGATCCCCAGCTCCTAGATACAGAGGAAACATCTTCCCAGCCCTGCAAACCCCCTAATTGAAACAGTTTCCAGACTTCCTAGGCACAACCTCAGGAACTGTTTTCCAAAATCAGGAGTGGACACTTGCTTGGAATATCATTAGAAACCCTCTCTGCAATCATAATTTTAAACAGTCTTCTCCAATCTTCCCACCTCAGAAATCTCTTTAAGAGGAGGACACTGAAGAACATCATTGTTAACTCATTGTTAATCACTGAACCTAACTCCTCAACTATTCATCTCTTTTCCCCTATGGAGAGTAGGAAAGGGTACGTCACTACAGTCTAGCTTTCCTTCCCACTGGAGAAGGGATAGATGAATCTCCCGTGAAAAAAAAAAGCCACTCCTGCATCAGGAGCAGAAGTCTTGACAACTTCCCAGTGGCCATTCATTCGGCACCTCTGCAAGATCCCCACCCTCTACTGGCTCAAAAGAGAACTTGCACTTCATGATAGGATTTCTGTGGTTAATGATCAGCACCACGCCAGCTGCCAACACTGGGGAATGCTTATGCCAGGGTTGAATTTTGTCTATTAAGTATAAATACGGATCTTAATTCTAAACTTAGTTTGTCTGTTACATTTGTTCTTGCCTCCAGCATCCTTCAATGAACACCAGATCTCTGGGTTTACTCTTAAGCTCTGCCACCCTGAGTCACCATCTTAAACCAACACAGGTACATGCTGAACCACTAGTCTCTTGGCACTGCCAAAAGCAGAACACTACTGTTATCCTCTTTGAGAAGGCACAAGAGATTACATAACAGGAAGAATTCTATAGTAAAAAGGATATGCATACACTGAAATAAGACACTAAGAAAGTTGTGTAGAGACACAATGAATGTGTCTGCCCACTGCCGGGAGAAATAGGTGGCAAATGCAGGGTTTGAATCTGGAGCAGGGATAAAAGGTAGGACAAACCAATCCTTCCATTCAGCCTGGTTCTGGAGCTCCGAAGCCTGCTTGAGAAAAAACTCCTGCGTCTTGTCATTCCGGTTTGTCTGAAACACAAGGCAGAGCGAGAATCGGGTTTTGTTGTTCCTGAAGCAGCAGCTCCAAGCACAGACTTTATACAACATTCACAACAACTAACAATATAATAGCCCCGCCTACCAATCAGATGGAGCAGAGAAAGGGTGCCCAGAGCAGTATTCTCAAAGCTCTGCCAGCATGACCCCATTCTGAGACGCGACAGCTTGCACACAGGATGGGAGCGGGGAGGGACTGGTGCGAGCAGTGATCACGTCAGTGAGAATCACGGGAAACTCCGCTCGTGTGCAGGGGTGTGTGGTGGTTTAGCCTATTTCTGGCGCGATGTCTCCCGTGGATTACAGAGCTGGATTTTTCAACCCTGTAATCTGTGAGGGACATCACGCCATAAACAGGCTTCCCCCCTGCATAGGAGCGGAGCTTCCTGTGATTCTCCCTGGTACGATCACTGCTCGCACCAGTCCCACCCTCCCTCCTCCCCTCTCACGTGCAAGCTGTCTAAAAACATGCAAAATGTATTAAATGTCAGTTGCATCATTACCCCAACTGCGTTCCCGATCTGCAGTTTGGTAACCTTTGGACTAGACATGAAACAAACCAGACCTTGTCATCTCTAGAGAACCTTGAATATATACATTAAAAATAAAGACTGCACCAAGTCTGACCTCCATTATTACACTCCCTGGAGCAGGAAAAGGGTGTTACTCAGTAGCAGCCCTTACATGTGATGGGAGCTGAAGAGAATCCCATCCAGAGCTTCTTAGCTACCCAAACTGTGGGCACAACAGGGGTCCATAAAAATAACAATAATAATAACATCCCAAATTCTTATAGAGTATTTTTGTCCATGTGTCTTAAAGCACTTAACAACAAAGAAGGTATTCCCATTCTACAGATGGAGAAAATGGGGCACAGAAAGGTTGAATGACTCGGTTAGGGTCACAGAGTAAACCAGAAGCAGATCCTGGGAGAGCACAGAGGGCCTGCAAGCCCCAATCCTTGTGCTGCAACACTGCTGCCACAACAGGGAATTAGGCTTTTTTCTCCTCTACATCTTCCCAAGTGATTGCTATATATTGTCCCACATTTGCTCAGTCTGTATTGCTGACTTCCTACATGCCTGAGAAAGGGTTTGGGATAGCACAACACTTTCAACCACAGAAGCTGGTCCAATAACAGTATCTGAACTACTTTGTCTCCATTTCTTACATTTAGGACCATTTTTTACATTTAGGATCTCTCTCAATCTCCCTCCCTCCAGTTTGGACATTCCCTCCCACCACCTACCCAGACTTTTGACAAGGCATTTCCCCACATAATTTCTGTAACGTTAAATTTCTGGTGCCTCAAGGAGGGAAGAGTATCACTCAATATCTAGCTCACAAAAAGCGCAGCTAGATATATCTACCTGAAGGTAGCCTGAAAGCTTACACACTCTTGCCAACAGAAGCTAGGCCAATAAATATTGTCTGAACTACTTTGTCTCTAGATCTTACAGAAATAGATGCTTGTAGTGAATGAATAAAAACCTTCTGCACATTAGCTACCTTGCCACTGTCACCGTGGCCAAGTCCTCCACAGGTAAAGCCAAATTTTAAAAAGAATAGTGTTATATTGTGCACCATAGAGTGGTCCTCCCACCTGGAAGCACCAGTTGACAGAGGGGGTTTAAATTTGCGCCCGCAGCAGCTGAGCGCCTAAGGGTGCGACCCTTAAGGAGTCTTCAGGAGTTGTAAGGGGAATGCTGAAGCGTGGGGAACGGGTGGTGGAGTGGGGTATGTATGGGGATGGGGGCAGGGAGGAAATGTGGGGAGCTTTTGCCTTGGGTGTGAGACAGGGTATTGTTCCTAGGTGGAGGGGTGGGGGGTTCTGAGCACCGACTCTTGGTGGCAGCAGGAGGTTGGACGGGGAGGGCGGGGGGCAGGAGGGAGGATCACCTGGTGGCAGCAGGTGGGGGATATAAGATGGGGAGGGAGGAAGAAGAAGGGTTTTGTTTGGGGAATGTGGGATGGGAGGGGGAGGGGGGGGTTAGAGGAGAAGGGGAAGGGGGAGGATAGGTTCTGTGGTGTGAGCACAGGGGGGGATGGGAAGAGAGTTGGGGGGAGGGGGGGAAG
>QEPC01000841.1:2202409-2241639 GCA_003113815.1 Sphenodon punctatus | reverse complement strand
CGGGGGTGCCTTCTTGGAGGTACCCCGTGTTAAGCGGGGGGCCACAATGGAGAGGGCATTCTCGGTGGCCGGGCCACATCTTTGGAATTCCCTTCCGGAGGAAGCTCGCCTGGCCCCAAGCCTTTTGACATTCCGGCGGGCTTGTAAAACCTGGCTGTTCGCCCAGGCCTTTGGGGAGGAGGGGGGAGGGTGGGTTAGGCTTTTGGCTCTCCCCTACCTTTTATTTTTATTTTTCTTAATTTTGTTTTCCAACCCTGTTTTAGCTTTAAATTACTGTGTTGTTTTTAAAATGTTTTTATGTAATGCTTTATGAAATTGTATGTCGCCCCGAGATGCCATAGGCATGGGGGCGACTCAAAAATGCTTAAAATAAATAAATAAATAAATCCCCCCTCTAACCCTCTCCCTCCCCAAAAGCCTGGCGGAACAAACAGATCTTACACTGTCTCCGGAAAGAAGGGAGATCCAGGGCTAAGCGGGCCTCCATCGGGAGGAAATTCCACAGCCTAAGAATGGCAGCTGAGAACGCCCTTCCCATCGTCGCCATCCGGGGGACTTCAAGTCGGGCGTCCCTGGCCGACCACAGGGGCTGCACCACAGACCAGGGTGTGAGGTGGTCCCGCAGGCGGGCAGGGCCCAGGCCATTTAGGGCTTTATAGGTCAGCACCAATACCTTGAATCAGGTTCGGGAGACAATAGGCAGCCAGCGTAGAGAGCGAGGTGTAATCGACCCGTCCCCATAAGGAGACAGGCAGTCACATTCTGCACCAGCTGCAACCTCTGAACCGTCACCAGGGGTAGCCCCACGTAGAGTGCATTGCAATAGTCTGGAGGTGATGAAGGCATGGATGATAGTGGCCAGGTCCAAGTCCAAGACATATAGTTGCAACCGTTGCACCAAATGTAGCTGGCGAAAGGCACTCCTCGCCACAGCTGCCACCTGGGAATCCAGGCGGAGCTGCGAATCGAGAAACACCCCTAGACTACAGACCTGAGTAGCTGAAGGAGGGCAAACCCCATCAATGACAGGAGCCACCACTCCTTTAGCCTTACTCACCAGCAACACCTCTTGTCTTGTCAGGATTCAGCCTCAGGCAGCTCACCCTCATCCAATCCCCCACAGCCACCAAACACTGGGTAAGCATCGAGACTGCCAGGTCTGGGTCTGTAGAAAAAGGGAGGTAGAGTTGCGTATCATCGGCGTACTGATGACAACGTAAGTCGAACCCTCTTATGACCTCACCTAAAGGCTGCATGTCCACGTTGAACAGGAGAGGGGACAGAAACCGAACCGAACCCTGCGGGACTCCAAACGTGAGGTTCCAGGGAGATGATGAACGCTCCCCAAAATATCCACACAAGGGGGGGGGGGGGAAACTCACAAGGGAAAAAACAGCACTACAAAGAGTATAAATGCTTGCTAATAATAATAACAACAACAACAACAACACACACAAAAATGCTGTTATCAAGCAATATTATATATTAAAAGAAAAATGAATGGACATAAACACAGATATTATTATTGCATATACATAAATCTGTCAATTCGCTCAGTGTCAACAAACATTAAAATCACTCAGTCACCCGACACGTTTCTGGCAAACAATAAGCCCTTCTTCAGAGGTGAAGAATAAACTACAAAATAAATAAAGAATACATAGTTAAAAAACTTATATAAAATAGATATAATAGAACAACCCTGAGCTTCTCATTTTATACAACAATATAAAATACCTAATCAACTAACAACATCCAATATGTCAACACAAAATATTATGAAACTTAATAGAGCACTTATAAATATTGTATAAAACTCATAAAATAATTAGTTTTGGACTATATGATATTTATAATTGTAAAAACAGCTGAAATATACATCTCAAAATGTCACTTTCAACTGCAAAAATATCAACGAGCAAAAATACACTAATCTCCTTGACAATAATTTTAAAATTTGTTCAGATATTTGTAAAAAATCCACTTAGCTGAATATCAGACTTATTGCGAGATGGAGTAACATATTAGCATATTTGCAAATATATATATGTTTTTAAAAAATTAAATATCCAATTGCTAAACAATTTTTTTTTAAATCAACAACTTCAATATGCCTCTCTGAATCATTTACAGGATGTAGTAATCTCAGAACTCACTTATGTATAGAGACCCCTAATACAAGCCAATGTATCTTAGAAACCAATGCTGTGTAATACACAAACAACACCCTCTGAGTTCTCCCAGCCAGGAAGGAGTGGAACCATTCAAGAACAGTTCCGCCCACCCCAGCCCAGTCGATGAGCCACCAACATCTCATGGTCAACAGTATCAAACACTGCCAACAACAGATCTAATAAAATCAAGAGAGAAGATCTGCCCTGATCCAATTCATGGTGCAGGCCATCAACCAAAGCTACAAGTGCAGTCTCAATGCCAAACACAAGGCGAAAGCCAGACTGCGAAGGATCAAGGAAAATGACGCGATCCAGATGCCCCTGAAGCTGCTGAGCCACCACCTGTTCAGTAACCTTCCCTAAAAAGGGCAGGTTAGAGACTGGCCAGTAGTTGGCAAGGGAGTCAATGTCAAGTGACGTTTTTTTTAGCAGAGGCCACACCATCGCCTCTTTAAGACGACCCAACACTCTGTCCTCCTTAAAGGAAGCATTGACAACCCCAGCCAGCAACGGTCCTAACGTCTCATGGCAGGCCTTAACCAGCCAGGACAGGCATGGATCTAATTTGCAACAGGTGGCTCTAACGGCTCCATGGACATCTGCCGCATTAGCGAGCGACACCCACTGAAACTGATCCTATGAAACCAGACAAGGTGGAGCCTCCATTACCTCTGGTTTTCCCATTGCTACAAGTGCGGTGTCTAAGTTGTGGTGAATCTGGGCGATTTTGTCCACGAAAAGGTTGACAAACAAGTCACAGTGAGCACTGGAAATTTCAGTTCCAGGCGGAGGGAGGTCAGACTGAACAGCCTCTGCACCACCCGGAAAAGTTCCGCTGGATGCAACTTTGCGGACGCTATGAGGGTAGCAAAGAACATCTTCTTTGTTGCTCGCACAGCCACAGCATAGGCTCTTAAACTAACTCTATGTTGCAATCGATCGGCTTCAGCACGAGTACAGCGCCACCGTCACCAACCGCCATCCCTCCTGCTTCATCCACCGCAGGTCCTCTGTAAACCAAAGGGACCTGCGTTGTTGGCATTCAGGAAGCGGATGCCTAAGAGTCGTTCGATCGATGGCCTCAGTCAGCAAGATATTACAAAAAGCTACAAGGTCATCGAGTGAATGGTCATCAAGATTGGGGGGTATTTCCCCAAGAGCATTCCGGAACCTCTCTGGTTCCATAAGTCTCTGGGGATGAACCAACCAAACTGGTTCAGCACCTCTCTGGGGGCAGATGTGAGCCAGGAGACCAGATGATCCGTCCATGACAAGGGCACAGCTAACACCTCCCCCACCACCGATCTGGATCCCCTGTCTCAAGAGCAGTGCAAAATATCAGGTCCAGGGTATGTCCCCCATCATGTGTTGGGCCAATCACCCTCTGAGACAGTCCCATGGTTGTCATGACGGCCATGAACTCACACTCCACTCCCCCCAGACCAGCGTGGATTGCATTTTCTGCAATCTGATACATTTAAAGAACAAAAAAAATGTTGCTCTAAATCATGCTGTAATTTTCTATGCTCTCTACAGATGTTTGCCATAGAAGCCAATTATTTATTTAAATATTTTTTTACCCTACCCATCCTGTCACAGGCAGCTCAGGCGACTTACAAACAATAATAAAAACACTTAAAACAATCAGCAAGGTGGAATTAAAATATCCCCAACCACCCACCACCCTAACCCATTCCCCCCGCCCTACCCATCCCCCCATCGAAAGCCAGGCAGAACAGCCACATTTTACAACAGCGTCGAAAAGAGGGGAGATCCGGGGCCAAACAGGCCTCCACCAACAGGGAGTTCCACAGCCATGGAGCAGCCACTGAGAAGGCCCTCTCCATCATGGCCCCCCCCGGCAGACTCGGGGGACCTCAAGGAGAGCACCTTCTGATGACCACAGGGGCCGATCCAGGTCCCGGAGGATGAGGCGGTCCCGCAAGTAGGTTGGGCCAAGACCATTTAGGGCTTTATAGGCAAGCACCAACACCTTGAATCGGGCCTGGAGGACTATAGGCAGTCAGTGCAGAGACCAAAGAACCGGTGTAATGTGTTCCTGGTGGCCCAGTCCCACCAGGAGACGGGCCGCCGCATTCTGCACCAGCTGCAGTTTCGAAACCGTCACCATGGGTAGCCCCACGTAGAGCGCATTACAGGAGTCTAGTCTAGAGGTGATGAAAGCTGGATGACCAGGTCAGAGTCTGAAACATACGGCTGAAGCCGACACACCAGATGTAATTGGCGAAAGGCAGTCCTTGCCACAGACTCCACCTGAACATCCAAGCGGAGATGCCAATCAAGGAAACACCCGCAGACACTCTGGGTATGAATTAGCACTTATTGCAGGCACATGTCCCACTGAATGAACAGGATTCACACCTAAGTGCTACTACCAACTCTATGTACTTGAAAGATCGCACAGTAAAATTTCACTAACAGTATGATCCTTCAGCAGATAATACATGTGCTATTGATTTATTTAACTCAGGCTCTGGCAGACCTCTGGGGGAAGGGAGTACCAAAGTACGGGGATGGCAACTGAGAACACCTCTTTGCGGGCCCTTGTGATGCAGACAAAATTGGCCGGTGGTACCCGCAAGAGGGTGCTCCCAGCCGACCACAGGGGCTGCAATGTAGCATGGAAGAAAATACGGTCTTTCAGATATGTGGGGCCCAAGCCATTTAGGGCTTTAAAAGTCAAAACCAGCAGCTTGAATTGTGCCCAGAAAGCTATGGGAAGCCAGTGCAGATTATAGAGACCAGGTGTAATGTGCTCACAGTGACCCACCCCAGAAAGGAGCCGGGCCACCGCATTCTGCACCAACTGCAGCTTCTGAACAGCCACCAAGGGCAGCCCCATGTAGAGCACATTGCAGTAGTCTAGCATCGAGGTGATGAAAGCATGGATGATGGTCCGAGTCAGAAAAAAAGGTCTTAGCCTTCTCACCAGATGGAGTTGATTAAACACGCTCCTGGCTACTGCTGCAACCTGACAATCCAGGTGCAGCAGAGGGTCCAGAAGCAACCCAAGGCTGCAAACCTGAATAACTAGAGGGGATCAGACCCCATTAATAATAGGGGTCCCAATTTCCTCTAAGTCACACGATCAGCCACCCATCATCACTTCAGTCTTGTCTGGATTCAGCTTCAATCGGCTCACCCATATCCAGTCCCCAACAGCAGCCAGGCACCGGAAAATCACTGAACTTCAGGACCTGGGTCAGATGAAAAAGAGAGGTAGAACTAGGTGTTATCAGCATACTGATGGCACCTCACTCCAAACCTCCACAAGATCTCTACATCCCTGTAATTAAGTGAAGTATGTGCACCTGCAAATTCTCAACCTCGTGAATGTATCCTTGTCTCTCCTGATGTTCACCTCTCCCTTGTTTCCACCTCCCTTGTCTCTTAGATTATAAGTCCCATGGGGGTAGGGACCTGTCTATAACTATTGATTGTACAGTGGCAGTTACACTGCTGGTGATATAATAAATAATAGTAATCTCACCCAGTGGCTTCAGATACACATTGAACAAGAGGGGAGACAAGATGGAACCCTGTGGGACACCACAAGGGAGGTCCTGATGGGATGGCAAGCAATCTCCCATCACCACCCGCTGGGTCCTCCCTGACAGGAATGAACAGAACAACTCAAGATCAATTCTGCCAGGTTTCGCAGATGTGTCAGCACCACCTCATGATGATCAACGAGATTTAAAGTTGCTGAAAGATCTAACATGATCAACAGGGCACAATTTCCTCTGTCAATCTCTAGTAGTAGATCATCTACCAAGGCCACAAGCACAGTCTCCATGCAATACCCCAGACAAAACCCTGACTAAAGTGGGTCCAGGAATCTGAAAGCATCAAGATGAGCCTGCCCAACCCACTCTCTCCTGGCTTGCCCACTATCCTGCGCCGGCCGTGACTGCACGGGACTGGAGACAGTGCCCACTGCTAAAAGAGTCGCTGGGGCAGTTGCTGGCTGGGGTTGTCAATGTCTTCCTTCGGGAGAGCAGATTGTTGGACAACCTCAAAACTGTGGTTCTCTGGCCCCTGCTCAAGAAACCATCTTTGGACGTTGACTTCGCCAGCTATCACCCTGTCTCTAACCGCCCCCTTTTAGGGAAGGTTATTGAACGGGGTGGGTTACCCAGAAGCTTCAGGCTCACCTCAATGCTATCAGATTCCTGGACCCATTTCAGTCAGGCTTTTGTCCAGGGTATAGCATGGGGATTGTGCTTGTAGCCTTGGTCGATGATCTATGCCTGGAGATGGACAAGGGGAATTGTACCCTGTTGATCCTGTTAGATCTTTCAGTGGCTTTTCATGCACTTGACCACAGAATGTTGACGCAACTGCGGGATCTGGTAGGGGTGAGCACGACTGCTCTTAAGTGGTTCCATTCATTCCTGTTGGGGAGGACCCAGCAGGTGGTGATGGGAGACTGCTCATCATCCCCTTGGGACCTCCATTGTGGTGTCTCACAGGGTTCCATCGTTTCTCCCCTCTTGGTCAATATGTATTTGAGGCCACTGGGCAAGATAGTTTGGAGTGAGGTGCCATGAGTACACTGATGACACCCAATTCTACCTTTCTTTTTCATCCGACCCAGGTCCTGCAATTTGGGTGCTTACCCAATACCTGGTTGCAGCTGGGGACTGGATGAGGCTGAGCCGATTGAAATTGAATCCAGATAAGATGAGTTGTTATGACTGGCTGATCGTGTGACTTGGAGGGGATTAGGACCCCTGTTATTGAAGGGGTCCAGCCCCCTCTGGTTACTCAGGTTCGCAGCCTTTGAGTGCTTCTGGACCCCTTGCTGCACGTGGACTACCATGTTGCAGCAGTGGCCAGGAGCACTATTCACCAACTCTATCTGGTGAGGAGGCTGCATTGCTTTCTTTCTGATTCTGATTTGGCCACCATCATCCATGCTTTTGTCACCTTGAGGCTAGACTACTGCAGTGCGCTCTACATGGGGCTGCCCTTGTGACTGTCTGAAAGCTGCTGCTGGTGCAGAATGTGGTGGCCTGGCTCATAGGCGACTCGTAGGGAGGACATGGGGGGGAGGGGACATGGGCCCCCCCCCTGATTTTTTTGAAGCTCTATAGAATCTGTCCAAACTTCTGCCCAGTCCCCACTCCTGTGCCCCTCTCCCCCCCCCCCCCAACAGTTACCCGTCACCCCTGGTCTGGCTCCTTTCAGGGACAGGTCACTGCAAGCACATTACACCTGTGCTTTGCAGTCGGCATTGGCTACCTATAGCTTTCTGGGAACAATTCAAGGTGCTGGATCTCACCTTTAAAACCCTAAACAGCCTGGGCCCCACATATCTTAAAGACCCCCTTTCCTTCCAGTGTGACCCCTGCAGTCAGCTGAGAGCACTCTCTTGAGGTACCACTCATTAATATTGTTTGTATGACAAGGGCCTGCAGAAAGGTGTTTTCAGTAGCTGCCCCTACTCCCTTCTCCCAGAGTCCATCAAGAGTCCGAGCCGGAGCATTTTCTAGAGGCAGTGCAAAACTTTTATTTTTTGCAGAGCATTTGGCAGGCAGGTTTAGAGGCTAAGGTGGGAGGCTTTAGGGATAAGGGAAGGGGTGTTAAATGGAGTTTTATTGTGTTTTTATTATGTATATTTGTATTATGTAAGTCGTGCTGAGCTGCAGGGGTAAAAATCTGAATAAATAAATTAAATAAAAGTGGGGCAGATGGGGACCAGGCCCACGAGCAGCAGCGTGCTACTGCAAGTTGGGTGGCCTTATCCCACTTTGGGTAAGGCTGCTCCATTCTGCATGCTCAGCCTTTTTCCAAGGATGAAGGGCATAGCAGCCAGCTGGCCACCGCACCTTGGGGCGGTGTCTAGCGGCCGCCAGGCATACGAGCCACTGTATCTTGTGGCAATGGTGCCCAAACTGGGGTAAGGCTGCCCAACTCACGGTAACGACTCGTGTGCCTTCACCCACTGATTCGACCTGAGAAGATACCTTTTTAAAGAAGAGAACAATCTCCCAAAGTCTGCACTGTTCCCAGGCACCAAGAAACTTCTCCAAGCAATTACAGATGGGTTTTTAATTCACAAACTTAACAGAAATTCAGAATTTCTGTGATCACAATCACAAAATTGGAATACAAAATACAAAACAATGAAACATCAAGACAACTCCATATGCAACATCACTGTACATGAGTGGGCCCATATCACTTAGCAGGTCTATCAACCACAATTCCCTAGCAGGGTACATCATTCAAAATACAACAAACTCTTAGAAGTTTGTCCTCTTCCAGATATGTGCTTCAAACTGCCATTATATTGTGCTCTTTCCTCTTCTCCATTCACCTCCCATTTTAAAAACCACATGCACATCAAAATATACACTTGAGTATGGTGCACATGTTCAAAACAATATGAACACAGAAGGTGCCATGAGTAAAGCTACTAAATGCCCCATTTTCATTAGGGGCAGCCCCAAATTAATAAAGGTTGTTCTAGTGTCCCAAAATGTGACTTTGTCCTGATTTATTTTTTTCAGCCTAGCTGCAAGTTACCAAATATTCCGGTTTAGTCAGCAAGAGAGATAGGGACAGAAGGGTGCCACCCCTGACTCCCATTTTGGCCTTTAGGAAACTCAAGGTCAAATTGTTTATCCACAATACAGTGTTCTGGTACAAACCAGCAAGTAAATGGTTCTGGCATGCAGAGAAGTAGATCCTGGGACCTTGGCTCCGATTGGCTGATCTGACCAGTTGAATTTTGGGTCCAGTAGAACACAGGGAGGGAGAAAATGTGGCAGTTGGAGAGCTGAGACCAGGCAGGCTGGCAGCTCTGAAAGGGGCCTGAGGAAGGGCCAGCCGTCCGAGCCAGGGAGAGTAAGCAACGTTGCAGAGGCTCTCTGGAAAAGTTGGCAGCCTCAGAGCAATAACGGGCCGGGGGGGTGGGAGGGATGTAAAATGAATTAATGTTTTCCACCTTTGTCAGTTTCAGACTCTTTATATTTAAATTTTGACTTTCTAAAAATAATTTTGTCAAATATAATTCTCTCAGGACAGAATCATTTCTGAAGATTGCCCCTGACATTGCACAGAGTAGGTAATATGAGATTATTGTACCTGGAAATTATACACAATTGTGGTGGGAAATTATCCTGATAAAAATGACTTCTCTTTTACCCATCAGCTCGCCTTGCATCCTGGTTGCGCCTCCCAGGGATTTGGTGGCTTTAGCTGTGCCAAACAGATACAAGTAGAGTGACAAACCACAGCGCCCTCCTCCATCCATCGAAGCCAGTGGTTTAGCTTTCAGTGACTCTTGAATGGGGGAGGATGCTCTCACAGACATGCATGCATTGGCATGCTAGCAGACGTCTGCTAAAGCTGTTAGTTTCTGAGATCTGCACGCGCTCCCTCTCCCCTTGCTCCGCTCCAATTCCTCTTCGCGCTCCTCTCCCCATCTCTCCTCCGTACCCCTCACTAACGTTTTCCCGCGTTCTTGTTGCCATTTCAGCAGTAGCCTTATCACCGACGTTCCTATTGGCAGCGCCTTCCTATTGGCTGATGGTATGCAGCGCCTTCCATTGGTAGACTGGGGCGCCGACTGTTCTCTAATTGGCTGCCTTGCACTTGCGGGTGTTGTCGAGGGGCTGGAGAAGCAGAAGCGCGGGCTGGGGCGACAGCGGGCTGGGGCAGGAGGCGGGAAGGGAGTTTGTACGTGTTAGTCTAGCTGAGTGTCCGAGGGATACTACGCGCAGAAGCTTGAGGCCGTAACTACAGACAGCTAGGGAGCAGAGACAGCAGAGCTCCATGTAAAAGGGGGCCGGGGCAGAGGGCATGGGCAGTGGAGACAGAAGCAGAGAACAGGGATACCTGAGGGAAGGTGTTCGCAGGGACGGGGAAGGGGGCAGAGTACCCAAAGAACTGGGGAAGGAGTCAGATCCCATAGACCAGAATTATAGCAAAGGAGGAAAGAGTACCCCAGACGTAGGGGCACTAGCTAAAAGTGCTCAAAGGCATCGGTCTAGTTTATGTACTAATTAAAGTTACATTTGTCTGAAGAACGGGCTTTTTAAATGGGCATTTAAAAATATTAGATTAATGGAATAAGTTTAAAGCATCCCACCTTAAGGGGATTTGAAAGTTGAGTTTTCTGCAGTGGTACAGGGACAAGCATTCTGTTTGATCTTAGGTTGTGTAACTTGTGAAGCAATTAATTATAAATGTTTTATCATAATTTCAGTCTAATGCTACTTGAGCGATGTCAGCAAAACTAATCTGGGTCTTTCAGAGAGGATGGGAGAAAACCAGTTTTCCCACCACTATAGGAATTTTAACAACAGGTTGCAGCATTTGTATTAGGCTGCTTTTATACAAGCAGGTTACAGTTGAGCAATTTTTCAAAATCCTGCACGGGGGGATTATACGTGATGATGGTTGCAATCACACACATTCAAGGTGGGTGCACGTTTGCCGACCGTGTACTAACTACCTCAATGCGTGAGGTATTTAGTTTGCAGTCGGCAAACAGCACGCGACTGCCTTGAATGTGTGTGATTGCGTCCATCATCCTGTATAAACCCGCCTTGCGGGATTTTGAAAAATTCCGTGACCCGCTTGTATAAAAGCACCCTTAGTGTCAGAAATAGAACAGAAGATGTAGATGTATGAAAAAGTGATGTGACTTGGAATTCTTAAACATTTTGCACAAAAAGAATGGGCTGCATCAGGTTTGGAGCACTTTTCCTCTCCCATGGATCACTTTTAAACTTAATACAAGCTCCAGAAGCTGGATAGGAATTCGGGGCAGATAATGTGTTCATGAGAGGGGAAAGAAAGGAAGGGTGCAGACCATGGTTCTATACCCTTGTTCCTTGAGCACATGCCTTTGTCTCTGCTCTCTCCTGAGCTTTTTTAGTGCTTGAGGGTAGGGACTGGATCCACAGAGCAAATCTGGTAATTGGAAAGGAGTCAAATAAAAATATAGCTAGGGGCCAGATTTGGTCCATGGGCCACTGGTCCCCCACCCCTGGACTAACCTATCTGCTCTGTAGAGGAGCAAATACTTCACTAAAAGTTTCATCTATGTAAAGATTGCAGACTTGAGTCATGTTAAGTTGCCTTATTAGTGTTTCTGACATAATAGTTGGAAGCATGCTATTCTCTAGATACAACTTGAGCATAAATAACTTGTATCCTTCTGTACCTAAATTTATGTCTAAAAGTCATTGGCCCAAATCCTGCAGACTTACTCATGAGGAGGCCCATCAACTTACATGTCACTGATTGAATCTTGCCAAGAAAATATTGCTTTAGTATTTTAATATTCAGTACTCAATATTTACCAAGCTTTTACTGATTCATAAATTCATATAAACTCAGTACATTAAAAAAAGGAAATAGATAACATTAAAACAGGGATGCTATTCCAAGATACAATACACAACCAACATACATGATATTTATTCTTTAAGGGAACTAGTAATTAGATACCTTAAATGTAATCTGAAGTCATGCTTCACTACATGATACATGTTTAAGTGCTTTCCTCAATATCAATACATTTTAAAAAGCCTGTTGTCTCAGCATAGGGCCTGCTCCAACTCTCAATTAATTCAGCTGAAAACTTTCTGATTATTTTAATGGTAGCTGCAATAAGCCTTTTAAGAGCAGCTGTCCCCTTGGAAAAAAAAAACAGGTCTGCTTCTGTAGAATATCCTCCAGCCCCCAATTTTTCATAATTACTAAAGTTTAAGCAGAGATTTCCAAACCGGGTCAGGACCTTAAGGGAGGACACATCATCTGTGGATCGGGTTGCCACTCAAATGTTATTGGATATACTTTACATATCTTTGGGCGTTTTTAAACAAGAGCGGTGGGGAGGGGGTCCGTGGTCAGTACGTGGGGTGGCAGAGGGACTCCCACGCCTGGGGAGGGCTTCATACAGGTGGCTCCCAGCATGGCCGCCCCGTCCATGAAGGTGGCCACCCTGGCCCGCATGGAACAGATTTTTTAGGACTGTTCCATGCATGGCCGCCTCCATGGGTCCACAGGCTTGCGCATCCCCATGCACCAATTTCAAACAAGTGGTTGAACACATGGGGGGGCCATGCATGGACGTGTCTTGTTTAAAAACACCCTTTGTTGCATATCATGAAATTATATTTAAGTCTCAAAATGTGGTCACACGCAACATTTGGGGAACTGAATCCTGAAGTCTTTAAAAAACGTATGTTTCTTTTGCTGTCTCTTCTGGCGTGATTCCTGGGGAAATTCTTATGATGATACTGAAGATTCTGTTTTCAGTAGTTTCCTTTGGAATTTGCATGGATGAGGCACTAGATTAGCACCTTTTATAATCTAGTGGATTTTGGGGGGCGGGGGGGGGGAATAACCATGTCATTTTACAGTAATAAATAAGATTTTACTTATCCACATTTTAAAAAATTATTTATTTATAAAAGATTTTTATCCTGCCCCTTCTTTTATCCTGTACCCCGCATTGGGTACGTGTGTTTCAGCAAACATGAATCCACGGGGCTTACCATTAGTGCTAGGTCACATTTTAGTACGTAGTGATAAGGTAGCAGTGTTAGGATTGGGAATAGTCAGTTTTTACATTACTTTCATGACTTCCTACTGGAAATGAGCTGGACTGCCCTGCCTCAGCACTCTCAGCTTATCCACCCATCACTCATGATGCAGAATTATTTTTATAATATTGTTGATTTATTTAGCTAACTATACTGTTCTGCCGCAGATTTTGATGGACACATCTGGTGACTGTAGCAGTCCATACGTCAAATTGACTCCTGGGTTCCTAACACATCTGCAAGAGTTAGAGCCCCAAGTGGCAAGACGACGTTTGTCTCAGGCACGACACCGGGCTTCTCTTGCTGAACTCTTCAATAACCTGCGGAAAACTGTTTACTCCCAGCCAGACAATTCAGCATCAAAGGTAGGGGCAGAAAACAAAATTTTCCATTCATAGTTATGGTTGCAACAGTATATTTGGATTTTATGTGATTTTACAATGTGAAACTTCCTTGAGCTCCCTCCATTTGTACAAAGATGATTTTCAGAAGAGAAAAACTGTGTGGTTTCTAATGTCAGTCATGGGTTTATCATATGACTTGTCTCTACTTTGCCTATAGATTCCAAGTCTCTCCATAATGGCAGCATTTTTTAAACAAGTCAGAGAATCCCATGATTAAACTGCATCTGTGGCCCAGAGCCCTTTGCTATGAAATCAGATCTACTAACCTGGGGTCAGGAACAGGTCCAAGGGCAAAAGTGGCGTATTCAACTTTAAAGGGTGGGGCTGGTAGAATTTTTAAATTGCATAGCACTCATTTTAGAGTTTTACTACTTTTAGAAAACTTCTAGACAGATTTACTGTATAAAAAGCAAGCAGCTCTGATTTGACATTCAAATGCTTGCTTTCCAAAGTGGAAGGATGTTGTGGTTAAAGCACAGAATCAGATGTAGGAGACTTCAGTTTTATTTTTGGCTCCATTACTGACTCACTTTGGGAAATCACCTCATATCTCTCTCTGCTCCAGTTTCCTTGTTTAAAAATTGGAGATGACAATAATTCTAAACATGTGTCATGTTTCTCCCTGGGGGTCCTCCTGGATGGCCAGTCAGCATAATAGGGTAGATCCCTGCATCAACCAGTAGGAGGCAGACATGACAATTTTTGTATACAGTGTCCCAGGTATCTCCTTTTCTCCAGTTGTTTGTCTGCCTTCAAACTAGTAGGAAGCAGGCGAGCTGCCTCCTTTGGAATAATAGGAACAGTGGCAGCAACAAAAGGAATTTTCATAGAGCTCCAGGTGCCAGGGGAGGAGGACATCCCCCCCATTTCACCCCCCTTCTGGTGAGGAGATAAGGAGAGTGGTGCAGGGAACCCCCCTTTTCCTATGGGCAGGGGAGCCCCGAAGAGCAGGGGTAGCGCCTGACCTGACGGGGGTGCTACCGGATTTGGGATCGCCCAACCCGCTGGGAGCCAGAGGAAATCACAGCCTCTGCTGCGGCTTTTGAGCCCGGTAAAGCTGGGCTGGGGAGGCTGCATACACCGCATCCACTCCCGCGAAGGAGGCGGGGAAGATCAGGTAAAGGCAGCGGCACTCCGGGACAGGGGAAGGAAAAAAGGGTGAAGAGCAGCCCCCTTCTCCCCCCCCACCCCAACCGGCGCTCAGGGGGACATCGGAGAGAGGCCTAGGCGGGCGGCTGGTTCGCAGA
This sequence comes from Sphenodon punctatus, assembly GCA_003113815.1. Classification (NCBI taxonomy): domain Eukaryota; kingdom Metazoa; phylum Chordata; class Lepidosauria; order Sphenodontia; family Sphenodontidae; genus Sphenodon; species Sphenodon punctatus. The sequence continues at coordinate 2,227,228 of QEPC01000841.1, read as the reverse complement.
GACAAGCCGTTCTGCGCCATTGACGCCGCCGCCACCACCCCACCTTACACACACACCCCCAGCGGGGCCAATAATCGCCCCGGGGAGTGTGTAGGCGGCGGTTCGCCGGCAGACAGCCGTGGAACCAGCGGGGAGTGCAGAGACAGGCCACAAATCTCCTCCCCCAATGAGACACGCTCCCGCGCGCGCGCGAAAGAGCAGACACGCCCACTTTTCCCCCACCGGTGGAAGAGAAGGGCGCAGTTTGTTTTCTCCGCTATGTCGGCCCCCGGTGGTAGGCCCAAATCAAATTTGGGACAATTCACCTGTGGATTGGGATTCCAGACAGCCATGTCTTCCAAGAAGAAGATGGTAGTGGCAGCGGCGGCAGCAGAAACAGGCGAGGAGAGAGCAGTGAGCCCCGCTCGCCCCGTGCCCCCTCCTCCTCCCACCCCTCCTCCCCAGCACCCACACATGGAGGTCTTGAAACAGATCCTGGCGGAGTTGCAATGCAAGCGATCTCCCCAGAGACAGGAGGGTACAGCGTTTAAAGGCTGCTCTAAGGGGGAAGGTAAGGGAAAGAACCCCAGACCCAAATGCCCACGCAGGGCCCCGAGACCTCTGGACTCCCCGACCATGGAGGAGGAAAACTCGGAAGAGGTTATGTCAGCCTCTTCTTCGGATGAAGGGAGGCGCACTAAAAGAAAGCAGCCTCTCACAAGGAGTAGGGAGAGATNGCACTAAAAGAAAGCAGCCTCTCACAAGGAGTAGGGAGAGATTCCCCCCCCCCCCCCCATACATATGGAAGGGGAGGTGGAGGAGGATGACCAAGAGTCAGGGGATAGGAATGAACCGGAGTCAGGTGAACCCTCCTCCCCAGAAGAGGGGGAACTGGAGGACACAGAAATTGAAGCTTCAGCCGACCCCGATAGACAATTCCCCATAAAATATAGGGACCAGATTTTCAAACAAGTGATCAGCACATTACACCGACAACAGAAAAAGGAGAAGCAGGCCTCCTCGGAATCCTCAGAAGAGGAAGAGGGAGCAAGGGAGTACATTCCTAGAGCAAGAGCCAGGGACAGGGGGATGGTGCTGGACAAAGCATACGAAAAGATCATAAAAAGGGAATGGCAACAGCCTAACAAACTGTTCAAAATGAACAAAACACAGCAGTCCCTATACTCCCTGTCAAAACACAAAGAGGCACTCCTGGCCATACCAAAGGTAGATGCGGCAGCAGCCTCGTTGGCAAGAGATTCTGTGTTCCTGACAGAGGGAGAATGTTTTACCCGAGACCCCATGGATAAAGAGATAGAGTGCAACCTCAGAAGAAATTTCGAAGAGGTAGCAGCAGTCATCAAAATGGCAACCCTAACATCTTATTTTTCCAGGGCACTCATGACCTGGATCAAGAGACCCCAAAGTGTCAATAAAAATGACAAGAATTTTATCCATGAGGATTCAACTAGCCTACGCATTCATTGCGGATTCCTCCACAGACATGCTGCGATGGGCAGCAAGAGCGGTGGCCTCAAACGTACAGTGCGTCGTCGCCTCTGGCTCCGGTCATGGAAAGGGGACCCCACAGCTAAGAACACCCTGGTGGGGGGCCCTTTTCAGGGAGCTAAGCTCTTTGGAGTATGTTTAGATAAAGTGCTCACGGATGCGGCCGACAAGACGAAAAAACAGACTTTACAAAGCGTAGGCATCATAAAGAAGAATTTTCGTCCCTACAGTTCACGCCAGACACCGGGAAATTCTCGACACCCATTCTTCCCGAACAGAGGCCATCAGACCAGGTACAGACCAAGATGGAACAAGCAGAGAGGATCAGGTCCCAGAACCAAGCAACACCAAGGGCAGGGACGCGGCAAGCCGGAGGCATGACTATCAGGTGCCACCACGAGACCAACTCAGGCTAGGGGGCAGACTCCAGGAGTTTACAAAAAGGTGGATAGAAACCACCCCAGATTCCTGGGTAATACAAATGGTACAGAGGGGTTATTCAATAGAATTCGACCGATGCCCTCAAAGCTTCTTCATTGCCTCACCAAGGTCTCAAAACCCACAAAAACACCTAGCAATGACTACGGAAATCAAAAGACTCCTATTCATCGGGGCGATAGAGAGGGTACCGTCAAGCAAACAGGGATCAGGATTATACTCAATCCTGTTTCTGGTACCGAAAAAATCAGACGAGTGGAGGGCGGTACTCGATTTGAAACGTCTACAAGTCCATCAAAACAAGAAAATTCAAGATGGAGATGCTACAATCAATCCGGTTAGCAATAGCCAAAGAGGAGTGGTTAACATCACTAGACCTCAAGGAGGCCTATTTGCATGTGCCAATACTGCCGACCCACAGACAGTGGCTCAAGTTCAAGTACGAACATCTACATTGGCAATACAGGGCCCTCCCTTTCGGTCTGCCAATGGCTCCCAGAACGTTCACCAAGGTCTTGATTCCCCTGATAGCGAACCTGTGCAGAGAGGGGATCAAGATCCACCCCTACCTGGACGACATTCTGGTTTGATCACCGTCCTACGACCGGGCGGTAAGGGACACCTCCAGGGTCATACAATACCTACAAGACCACGGGTTCGTCATAAACTTCAAGAAAAGCCAGTTACAACTGTCCCAATCCATAGAGCACCTGGGAGTGATAATAGACACCCAGAAATACGAGCTCTCCCTCAACCAACCGAGACGCCAGGGTTTGCTCGGCATAATCAATCAGATACACAGGAAGCGCAGGTCGAGACTGAAGGAACTCGCCAGTCTCCTTGGCAGTATGATATCCTGCATGGAAATCATAAGGTGGGCCAGATTCCACACCAGGCCCCTACAACATTTTCTGAGACCGTGGCAGGACCGTCTCACACAAGGGGAGAACCCCTGGATAGCGGTACCGGATGCAGTAAAAAGATCGTTCCACTGGTGGACCCAGAAGGGAGGATCAGAACAGGAATCCCACTGACGGATCCAGACACTTGGCCGATAACCACAGATGCGAGCCTACGCGGTTGGGAAGCGCACGCACTGGGCAGAGTGGTTCAGGGCAAGTGGTTGGCCTGGGAGAAGAGACACCACATAAACTGGTTGGAGTTGAGAGCAGCATACTTAGTCCTTCGAGAGCTCGCCCCGGTGATCCAAGGAAAATACGTGGTCATCTATACAGACAACACGGTGGCAAAGGCAGATATAAACCACCAAGGGGGATCGAGTTCGGAAGCTCTTCATCAGCAGGCTTCAGACCTGGTCGGATGGACGGAGAAAAATCTAAAGTCCATCAGAGCGGTACACATACCAGGGATCAAGAATACACAAGCCGACTGCTTGAGCCGGGAAACCCTGGACCCGGGGGAGTGGTCACTCCATCCAGTGACATTCAGATCAATAGTCGAAGCGTTCGGAACGCCACAGATGAACCTCTTCGCTTCTCCAACCAAGACAAAGACAAAGAGATTCATGACCAGGTTCCCAGATCATCAAGCAGAAGACTTTGATGCCCTGAACCGGACATGGCCGCAAGGTCTCCTATATGCTTTCCCTCCTTTTCCTCTGATACAGAGGACAGTGGCAAAGGCCAAGAGGGAAGGAGCAGAGCTGATATTAGTGACTCCATACTGGCCTCGGCGACCGTGGTTCGCAGATCTTCTAGAAATGACACTGGAACCTCCACTCAGACTCGCAGTCAGACAAGACATTCTATCGCAGGGGCCAGTCCTTCACAAGGACCCTGTAGCCCTCAAACTAACAGCCTGAAGATTGAGAGGGAGGCTCTTAGGAAACTAGGATATTCTTCTCAGGTCTTACACATCATGCTCCAGTCTAGACGCCCGGCAACCAAGAGCATTTATCAGAGTACTTGGGCTTGCTTTGCGGGGTGGTGCCAGGAAAGGGGAGAGAGACCAGGCAAAGTCTTAGTTAAGATGATTCTGGATTTCCTACAAGAGGGCCTGAACAAGGGTTTAAAACCTAATACCTTGCAGAGACAAGTGGCAGCAATAGGAAACGTTCTTTGCATGGTTTGGGGTGAAAGGATTTCTAGTCATCCTCATATAATTCATTTCCTTAGAGCAACTAGGGTCATTTCCCCGCCTGAGAGTCATTGTTTCCCTAATTGGGATTTAAACTTACTTTTAAAGGCTTTGACCACCATATCCTTTGAGCCTATGGAGGAGGTATCTCTGTACTACCTGTCTCTAAAAATGGCTTTCCTGATAAGCATTACATCAGCCCGAAGGGTATCTGAGCTGGGGGCCCTGTCCATGGAGCCAAACCTCTGCTCCTTCAGAGAGTCCTCTGTAACTCTCAGACTGGACCCGTGTTTTCTCCCCTAGGTAAATTCTCCTTTTCATAGGGACCAAGAGATTTTTCTCCCATCTTTTTGTCCTAATTCTTCTCATCCTCAGGAGAAGGTATGGCACACACTGGATGTCACCAGGGCACTAAAAATTTACCTAGACCATACGGCACGTTTCAGAAAGTCATCAGCGCTGTTTGTGTCGTATGGTCTGCACAACAAGGGGGGAAAAAGCTTCAAAAGCAGTTATAGCTCGTTGGATAACCCTATGCAAAAAAGAGGCATATCGAGCTCGGGGGAAAGTTCCTCCAGAGGGGATCTTCGCCCATTCCCTAAGAGGGGCTGCTACTACTCAGGCCTTCAGAAACGCAGCCACATATGGGGAAATTTGTAGGGCAGCCATGTGGGCTTCGGTACATTAGTTCACGAGACATTATAAAATTCCTTTGCACGAATCAGCCAAAGCAGCTTTTGGAAGAAGGGTTTTACAGGCGGTGCTGTAAGCGGCAACTGGATCAGCATGGGGCACTCTTCATTCAAACCCTCCCTTCTCATAGAATAGGTTAATCCTTGGGACACCGCTTGGGAAAGTCCCTATTATGCTGACTGGCCGTCCAGGAGGACCCCCAGGAAGAAAGGAAAATTGGGCACTTACCTCCTGAATTTTCCTTCTGCTGGGGGTCCTCCTGGATGGCCAGACCCTCCCGGAATGAAGAGGAATTCTGCGGGGCAGGTTGGAGTGCTTTTTTTTTTTCAAGGGTCAACTCGAGGGAAAGGTTGACGGACGTCTAGACTGTGACCATATAATATTTAAAAAAAATTTTTTTTTTAAAGGAGTTTCCAAGGAAGGAACTCATTATTGTTATTACAGAGTTCACAGTTAAATTTGTTAGTTTTCCGATTTTGTCTCTTTAGTAGAATGTTACGATAGATTAAAAGGCTGGAATATACTGGAGAAAAGGAGATCCCTGGGACACTGTATACAAAAATTGTCATGTCTGCCTCCTACTGGTTGATGCAGGGATCTACCCTATTATGCTGACTGGCCATCCAGGAGGACCCCCAGCAGAAGGAAAATTCAGGAGGTGAGTGCCCAATTTTCCTTTCTAAGCAATTTTTACCAGGAAAGTGCTAAAAAGCATTATTATTTTTATTTTATTTAAAAAAAACCCAACCCAGACTGCCCCAGATTGGCTTCTTTTAACTGTAATTTAGTTTGGGACATAGGCTGTGCTCTGAAATTCTGAGTGGGATTTATCTTATGCTTAAACTCATCATGCTCTCAGCTTAAAGCCAAACATGGTTTTCTATATTAGCTAAAAAGAATTTAGCATTGCTTTCAGAGAGAAATATCTGTATCCCATTTAGGGCTTTGCTTTGAGTTTTCCCCAACTTTATACTACCGGTTTGGAGGTATTGCATTGCAACTACAATCTCTTTGAGCTAAGTAATGCTTTCTTTCTGAATGTTCCTTCTAAGCCTTCTCCATATGTGGATTTGCTCATGCTGAAGTATCAGGATTTATATTCCTTGGGAATCCCAACTGCTTTAAAGTAAGGCAGCAATTCTAAATGCATGTGTTTTGGTGGAGCCCTATTAAGGTCCATTCGATAGGACTCCTGCAGTGCAAGTGCATTTAAAACCAAAGCCTAAGGCCTTTTTTACATGGGCCCCCGCAGAGTGGGGGTGGGACGCATGCCAGTGCGTCTGCAATGGGCGGGCGGGGCATGCATACGGGTGCACACGCATCCCCACACACACACCACTCATCCCCATGCACGGAGCAACTGCCATTTTCCCCAGTTGCTCCGTGCGTAGGGATGTGTGTTAGGCAGGAGCGTGCATGCACTCAGCGCGCCTGCCCGCACCGCTTCCTTCACACAGGCCTCTTCCACTTATGAACACACAGATTTGTGTGTGTTCATGAGTGGGAGAGCCCTGTGTAAAAAGGGCCTAAAGGTGAACATTCAAATGTCTAATCTTCTTTTGAACCGTATGTGTTTAGTCACAGGCAGCTGAACACTCTTAGTTAGACTGGAATAATTATAATAATGCCAATGAAGGCATGTATTCCAGTTATACATTGACATAATGGAGAGCAAAGATTTCGCCCTGAGATTTACTCTGAAGCTGCTGTTGGAAATGCTCAATGATTCATATCTACAGTCAGAAAACCTCCACCAAATTATGTAAATATGAACAAATTCACTGCTAAGTAACACCAATGTTGTGCTGAGCATTTTACAAACATATTGTAGTCCAAATGGGAAGATGAATTACTAAACACAGCAAAGAGTCACGGTAATCCCTGTATGTGTATATGTAAATAGCTGCTATTAGGAGTTTATCATTAAAATACATTTACATCCTTCCTTGGCGTCTCCCCTTTTTCATATTTTTCAGGTAATCAGCCACTTAATTGGTTCTAGAGGGACATGGCGGTAGCTAGCTAGCCAAACGTTCTAATCTGAAACACACTAAAGACATGTTAACATGTCAGTCCAATCAGAGCAGAGACAGATGGGCTCTTTGTTTTTTGTTTTTAATTTAGTGTCAGGTTTTGCGTAAGGCTAAGAACTATATCCAGGAGCTGGAGCAAACCTTGGATAATTTGCTGAAGATGAAAGGTACTGTACACAAGTATTGGCTCAAACCAGTTTCCCTGGACCTGCCTTTTATTGATTGGGTAATGAAGACAGCCAGGCCAAGTGGTTGAGTCAGTATTAGGGACTAGATTACAACTATCTGTGTAAGAAATAGTACAAAACCCATTGTGCCATGAAGCATTGTGTCTGCGTCCTTCCTTTTTCCTTTACTCTTGGGGTGTTGGGTGATACTGTGTCTGGGGCACAACCACCACCAGAAACCCTTCTTCCTTTCTCCATCCCCTGAATAAAGTAGGTCTCACCCCCACATTAGAACACCTATCTCTCACAAGTGGTTCTTCTCCGTACACACCTCTTAGGACAGGTCACGAAGCTTTCCCCATGTCCCAAAAGAGCTGTGTTGGCCCTCTTCCAAAAGGTGCAAGCAGTGTGATTACATGAATGTTAGTAACGTATATACATGCATGCACAAAACACTGCCGTGTAAGAATTGGCATACATTTTTGTGTTGGTTTATGCAAATTAATGCAAATTTTACTTAGCTCAACCCTAAGGTTGAGCTGAAAAAATCAGTTATTTTTAAAAAGCGATCTGGAAAAAATACAAAAGTGATCACACAAACATAGTAGCCCTTTGCATAAGCAAAACTCAAAATCCTTCAGACAACATTGAACTTTCTTTCCAGAGCTCTAAGCGGTACAGGAGCAAATTGTTGCTTTTTAACTCAACTAGAGAAAGATTTCACATATTTTCCTATAAAGTGAAAAACTTATAAGATGCTGCAGCAGCTATAGTAGTGTGGCTGGGTAGCTAAACTTTGGATCTACTCTGCTAGATTCCTGATTTTGCTTCCTTCCTGTGATCTTGTGTCACTGCTCTCTATTGTCTTATTTGTAAAACAAGGTTGCGGCTGTTCCTTGGCTTGCAGAAAAAAGTGTTGGTTGGTAGGAAAGGGAAGGGTGAGGACTGAGGTCTATTGGAAGCATAGTAAATAGAAGTATGGGTAAAAACAAAGACAATAGCCTGCTGGAGGCCATGTGCAGCCCCCACTCACAGTTTTAGCATAACAAATCTCACAAATGGGCAGGCATTCTTCCCCACCATGTTCCCGCCCCCCGATCACTAACAAGAAGTGGTCACTCCTCGGATGCTCTAGGCTTTTGCCCATGACTCTATGGTGCCAAATGGGCGCAACCTAACTGATGGGATGCAGACATGTAGGTATGCATTCACCGAGATTAGCTAGCATTTGCTTGCACAGCGGAGTTGGCATGCTCCCAGACTCTGCCGTGAGTGAGAGCTGCGAGCGAACATCTGGCAACCAAATACATGGAAAGGTGGACACACACTTGGTGAGGGCTATTGTCTCATTTGTTAACACCCTAAGATTCAAAATCATGACCTACTTAGGGAATATTCCCCAAGGCTACAGAAGGTATTGGTTGAAGGCATGCTCACGCCTTGCAGCAGGCAGGGCTGCCTTCGGTACCTGCCATCCTTTAGTCAGGTGAAGCACTCACTGCTGAGATTTGAAAGCTACTTCCCCCTGTGCAGGGGCAGAATGCACAGCCTCTGTAGTGTTCCCACACCCCCTTCTTTGCCCAAGCTTAAAATTGTTTACACCAGACTGATTAACTAAAGATCAGGAATGGCCACTGTATGAAATGGTAGAGACTGAAATTGGATGATGATGGTTTAAAGCTAAATCATGTTTTCAAATAACCCATTTAAAACAGAGAAAATCATTGCAAAGTGATGTATGGGTTAAAATTGCATGAACTGGCTAAAATATATTGCTAAAATATAAAAAGCAAGTTATCAATTGGTCCATAGGTCCAGCGTTGCAAAGGCAGCTGTGATACTAATTAATGACTTCTAAACCAATGACCGTACATTTCCATGCAGCAAATCTTACTGGAAAGGGATGGTAATATCCATGTATTACCCAATCAAAAAATCTGCCTGTGATGTTCAAGCCAAATCTTCAACTTTCCTCCATTTGGCTAGGGTTGTATCATAAGTGAGACTTTAAATGTTCTGGTGTGTCATAGCCTATCTTTCTGCTGGCCACAGAGTCCTTCAACCTGGAGGATGGAAACCCATCCAGCTTAGAGGAAGTCAAGGAAGAATACGTCAAGATGTACTTCAGCAATCACAGGTAAGCAGTCACAGATCAAGAAATGACAATAACCCTCTGTGCATGCTCCCACCTGAGCATCTCAGAGCATGTTGCAAGTATTACTAGGCCTCCCCATCCTGTGACAGCAGTGCATGGATAGCAGGTGAAGAAGTATCACAAAACATATATGCAAAAATATATATGTAAAGCTAACCCTGGAAAGTAGCTCAGTGGATTTATATTTCTGAGAACAGAAATTGTCTTGTTCTCTGTCAGTATTGGTTTGCCTTTGTCTTCTAGTTTATCTCCTCTCCACGGAGGAGATTGCACTAGCCCTGCAGAGCAACTCCCCACCCCAACTCCTGTCCAGATTAAAGCCATTGAGCTCCCCAGTGTTCATGGCGGTAGCTATTTTAACCTGGATGAATAACCGTGCATTTAGCTTGCTCCTGTGTTTGCTTTCCAGTGTTGCATCCCCTTCAGACACCATGAGTGAGCATAGTTCCACAGTCTGGTACCTAATTCAAGAATATGACAAAAACTCAATAGAAGAGGATGGGAAGCCAAGAATTATGCAAACACAAAGCACTGCATCTCCTGACCTGATGGACTTTGAACGGTAGGTGAAGAATGTAGTCTATTAATAATCTTCATTTGAGACCACCTCTTCAGTGGCCACATAACATGTGAGATGGTTTTGGGCCCCTGAATCCCCTGAACAGTGGAGGCATGGCATACAGCTGATACAGCAGGTTCAGTTCCTGGTAGGGGGAAGATTTCAAGTATTGCATTATTCTTGAATGATTAATCCATGCCTGGTGGGTACTAGTGGTGTGTACCCAGCCAGGATCCAAGGGAATTATGTCTTGCAGTCCACTCCACCCCACTACCAGCCCGCCCCGGGCCTGCTCAACAGTGGGGCTTGCTTTACCCCACCTCCCTGCATTGCACACTTCTTACAATATGTATCCTGATTTTTAGTTGTTAAAGGAGTAGATCCTGACAAACTTGCAAAGAACAAACCAGCACCTGTTATCAGTTATGCAAGTATACTCTCCTGAGTATATTCTCTCATCGCTTGGCACTTGTAACTCCTATTAATACCATTATTGATTGATTGATTTGATTTTATATGCCACCCTGCCCACAGTGGCTCAGGGTGGCTTACAATCCATAAAAACAAAACAATAATGACAAGAAAACAGTCATAAAATTCACACAATAAAAAGTCCCATCCCCCAAAAATCTCCCCACAGCCCTCAACCCCACCCAAAACCTACCAACCAACCCCTAGCCCTGCCTGCCAAATGTGCCACACACACACACACACACCCGCCACCCAAAATAAAATTATTTTGCACTGCCTCCAGAAGATGCTTAGGCCCAGGCTCAAGCAAACCACCTAGAGGAAGGGAGTTCCACAAAACTGAGGCAGCAACAAGAATGCCTCCTGCGCACCTTCTTCCCATGGACAAGGGTAACAGATGGAACCTGCGAGAGGGCATTCCCAGCCAACCGTAGGGGTCGCTACGGGACCTGGTAGGACAGGTGGTCTTTCATATACATGGGGCATAGAGGTATACATGCTAACTAGGAGGTTTAGATGAGATTTATTTTGTAAGATTTCTTTTTGTCATTGCTGTTTACATAAAAATTAATCTCAGATCTACTGGACATCAATCCCCACCTTGACCAGTAGGAGGCAGAATACAAAGATCCAGCGAAGCATGCTCAGTGGGGATCAGTCCCTCGCAGCTCCAGTTGGATTTTTGCCTCTGACCTGGGAGAAGTGGAGCCACTGGCCTCCGAGGAGACTGTAGTTTCACTTTAATTTTTGCATTTTCATCTTCATTTTCTTCTCCCTGAGCAGGCATGTAACCTTGATTGCAGCTCAGGGGAGAACTAGTGACACGGGGCTCAGCTCAAGAGATAGAAGTTTATCCTCTCACAGGGATTTTGAACCGCGGGTCCTATTTTGGTGTGCAACCCTTCCGTCCCAGCCGGCATGGGAAAAGGAAGAGAATGGATGCGAGGGAGCCCCCGTGGGCACTCCCTTCACCTACTGTAAGCCTGTTGCCAGAAGGCAGGCCCAGCAGAACAAAGGGGCAGAGAAACCCCAGCTGGGGGAAACTGCACAAGCCATCACCACTGGAGAGCGCAAAATGGCACCTGGGTAGTCATGAACAGATCCAGAAGGCCCCCAGCTACCAGAGCACAAAACGGAGCAGGACTACCCCGAAAAAGTAAGTAAGGTCACCCCATTTTATGTCCCCAACAGAGGCACCCTACGTGGAGGTGCTGGGGAAAAATCCTGGCCCCACTGGAGAAAATGAATGAGGAGCAGGGAACACCCAGGAGTGAAAAATGTGAGGCCCTGAATAACCCAGATTCCCCCTCGAAGAAGGAACCAGGTTTCAAGGGCCACCCTAATCCTGCGGGCAAGGGGAAGCAGCCAGCCCCTAAGAAGGGCAAGAGACTGTTCGAGCACATATCAGAGTCCTCTGAAACATCAACCCCCACATTGGAGGACAAAAAGGAACAGGAAAAAAGCCAGGAGGAACTCCTTTGCCTCCCAATAAACCCAGGGAGCCCCTCCCCCCAAAAGTAACTACAAAAAAGGCAGCGGCAGTTCCCAGGAGAAAACCCCAGGGGGATACTGGGGTCCCTTGCACACTCCTCAGATTTCTCCTTGGCCCCCTTAGAAGAGGGGCAGATCTCTGGGTCCCCTCAGGCAGAAGGAGTGAAGGGACAGGGCCAAGGATTCCCCCTGAAATACAGGACCAAAATGTTTAAGATGTTTGGAGAGCCCTAAAGTCCTCAAAGAGAAAATAAACAAGAAGGAATTCATTCCAAAATGCAGGAAGAGAAAGAGGGCTTTCCTTGGAAGACCCAGTGTCACTGCAGAGTTCCCCTGCTGCTCAGGCCCCCAGGGTGCTGGTTCACATCCTGCTCCTGACAGACCTGAAGTTTGAATCTGGATCCTTTGCAGGACCTTGGAAGGGATCATTAGAGCAGAGTGAAAACAGCTGGGCAGGCCCCAAGGTTTGGCAAAATGCAGGAAGACCTATTCACTTTCTCCAATCACCATCATCAAATAAGTTTATTGTGTCAGCCAAAGCTATCACAAAAAAGAGCACAAAAGTGAAATAAAATAAAAGAATAAATAGTAAAATATAAAATATATAAATGTAAAATATAATATAAAGAATACAATTAAAATGTAAGGCAAATAATCAAACAACACACTCAGATTTATAAAATTGTGAGTTTCCTGACCTTGAACACAGCGTAACAAAATTTTGCCACCAGTAAGGACAGAGCTGAATCATTGTCAGCTAAGAGATGGATTAACATATCATGACAACTACAAGGTGGAATAATATTAACAACAGGGGCCAGTAGTGGTTCCCTAACAGGGGCGGCTGGTGGGTTTTGCTGTTGGAGGGTTACTGGGGCAGTAAGGGCGGGCTTAGGGGCGGAGCCAAGGGGACAGTAGGCCAGTGGCATGGCGTAACCAAGCAGCAAGGAGTTCCCAGGGTTAACATCGGATGGAAGAAAACACCGTCTACATGCACATGAAGCTTAAAATAAATAATTTATAAACCCAAAACACTGGCACAAAACCGGCAAAACACTGGCGCAAAACCCAGCAGCAAGGAGTTCCCAGGGTTAACATCGGATGGAAGAAAACACAGTCTACATGCACATCAAGCTTAAAATAAATAATATATAAACACAAAACACAGGGACCCATCAATTTTAGCACGCACATCCCATTTCCAGCATTTTGAACATAACTGAAATAAATCGCATGATTTGCAGTGACATCTCTCTCAGGATTTCCAAACCTCAATTTTACCACACACAGTCCCTCCTGCACTAACCCACTAGTCCCCACTCCCCTCCCCGAGAACCCAGGAGCCCTGACTCCCAACCCCCCTGCTCTAACCCACTAGCCCCCACTCCCCTCCCAGAGAACCCAGGAGCCCTGGCTCCCAGCCCCCCTGCTCTAACCCACTAGCCCCCACTCCCCTCCCCGAGAACCCAGGAGCCCTGACTCCCAACCCCCCTGCTCTAAGCCACTAGCCCCCACTCCCCTCCCAGAGAACCCAGGAGCCCTGGCTCCCGGGCCCCTGCTCTAACCCACTAGCCCCCACTCCCCTCACCCCCCGCCCTTCCCCAGTGTCTCCCAGGCTGGGGGCCTGGGATCATGGAAGGGGGGGGAGGGTGTGCGAGACTGGGGAATGTGGGGGGGAGGGGGTGTGCTTATCCAGTTCCTACCCAGTGTCCACTGAAGAAGGGGAAAGATCCCCGAAACGCGGCTGGACCCTTGGACTGGTTGTCTGCCAAATTTTGAATTTTGGAGGATCATGCTGCACGTACACACTATTTTATAGTATGTAAATAACGTACAGCACAAATATGCCAGCGTGTTTTTAAGGTTGTATATTAAAATTTGAATACATGTGCTATGTGACATTGATGTCTTTCATGTTGAATAGTGTTGTATAGGCAGGCTTGCAGCTACAACATCAGCAGGTTTGAATGTTTGTGCAGTAATGCGAGGTCTGCGCACCCCACATTCCATTCATTGGTTCTTACTTTTGGTGCTGCTTCGCACACACTTCATGTAATGATTCCATCACAATGTATGTTTTGTTATAATAAAAATTATGTTATATGTTTGTATATTAGTTTAGAACATGTGCTTGGTCATTGAACCATAGCTTCAGATTTCTTCCTCCTCTTTTGCCAACCGTATCTGTCTGTCTCAACGCAAAGGAGCCAGGGGGCTTCTACAATGAGCGGAAATAAATCAGATATCCATTAGGGCATTTTATATCTGAAGGAAATAATAATTGTCGGGGCAGACTGGTTCAGCAGACAATGAATAGTCTCAGGAGAATGGCCCCTAGGTGATGTAGTTTTTCAAATGATAGTTCAGAAGTTCAGGGAACCAGTGATGGATCTGGTTGCCTCTCACCAGAACGTAAGGGCACAGTTGTGCTGGAGCTCCCTAGGGCCCCGAGCTTGGGCCAACAAACCAGCACCGACCCACTGGCTGCACTGCCCTGCCCCCACCCTGCAGCAGCCTGGACAAGGGTGGGTGGGTGCAGGAACTATGCCCTCCTCCTGCCTGATGGTGCTGCTGCCACCATCCTCATCATTTAAAGGCTCCGCTCACACACACTCTGGGGCCATTCCTGAAGTCTGGTGTGTTGGAACTACATTTCTCAGCATGCCAGACCAGAAAACATGGCCACCCAGCATTCACGCACTGGAGTGGCCATGTTTCCTAGTCTGGCATGCTGGGAAGTATAGTCCCAGCGCACCAGAAGTACGAAACGACCCTAGCGTTTGCGCGGGACATTTAAACAGGAGGAGCACTGGAGTCATGCCAGTAAAGGGGGTTAAGGGAGAGGGTGGGGGTGTGAGAGAGTGTGAAGGGGGTGAGTTGCTCCCTCTCCCCCCATGTTGTCTCCCCTCCCATAACTGTCCCCTCCACCTGGCTGCCCCCTCTCCCTGTGCCCCTCCTCCTCCCACCTGTATTCCCCACCAGCTCCCCTAGCCTTTTCTACCTGCACATCCACTCGGCTGCTCCCTCTCCTCCCCCCACCTGCACACACACTTGGCTGCTCCCTTTCCCTGTACACCCCTACTCCTTCCAGCTGCATCCCTCACCAGCTTCCCTAGCCCCTTCTACCTGCACCCCAACACCCCACCGGCTACTCCCTCTCCCTGTGCCCCTCCTCCTGCCACCTGCAATTCCCCCAGCTCCCCTAGCCCCTTCTACCTGCAACCCCACTCCCCACCTGGCTGCTCCCTCTCCCTCTGTCCCTACTCCTCCCATGAGCTCCCCCAGCCCCTCTCATCCATCTACACCCTTAGCCCCTCCTACCTGCACCCCCTAGCCCCTCTCCCTTACACTCCCATTTCAACTCCCATATTCCAAGCCCTACAGCCCCCACCCAACCCTCCTTCACCCCAGCCCCCATTCCAACTCACCCTTATGGGGGGACCCCTAACTATGGTCTGGACCTGGGCCTAGCCTTGCTACACCCCTGTGTGAGGGTGAGCAGGTTCATGGTGAGGTTCTGATAATAAGGGGCAGAGACTTGCAATACTCTTGAGTCAGATCTGTCCTCGAACTCTCGGGTATGTTCTCCCTCCATTTTCTCTCATCAGCAGGACTATCAACAAATTGAAGAAAGAGGGAGCCTCCTTAATCCTGATTGCCCCATTCTTTTGGCCCAGAAGTCCATGGTTTTCAGACCTGTCGGAGTTGAATTAAGCACCCTCACCGTTTAGTGTTTTTACCAGTACTTCCAAATCTACTGTCACAAGGGCCATTGTTTTATGAGAACCCAGGTCGTTTGAAGCTAATGTTGTACATAAGGCACTTGGACTCCTAGGATACTTTGAAACAGTTCTTAATACACTAATGTCACCAGGCGACGATTGATTACAGAAATAGATCAGCATACACGGCGAGTGTTTGCTGGATGGTGTGCATGCAGACACGTAGATCCAAATACAGTTAGGGTCTATACCATTTTGGTATTCCTACAAAATGTTCTAGGTAAGGGGTAAATCCTAATATTCTCTCCCAAGTGTTCTCAGTTCTTTTTCAGGATCTAGGTTTAGGGCCTTGAAGATTTCTATACATGAGACAACTGTGTTGGCAGTCTTAGTCCTTGGTTCATTAACTATAACCCACTTAGAAGGGTAAATAAGCACCAAAAGATGTAATATCTAAATTGATTTCAGCATGGATTTCAGACATTTATACAGAAGGTCTAGCACCTCCACAGAGGGTTCTGGTTCTGTCCTGGATGGAGACTTCTATTGGGCATTCAAGGCTGGGGCACCCTATAAAGATATTTGCAGGATGGCCACATAGCCTTCCCTGCACACTTCCACTAGACATTACCAATACCCACTCAGGAGAGCCAGTGTGGTGCAGTGGATAAGGTGCTGAAAGACCAGGGTTCAAATCTCACCTTAGCCAATGAACTCACTGGGTGGCCATGGGCAAGTCACAACCTCTCAGCCTCACTTCCCCATCTGTAAAATGGGAATGTGTATATATCTGTCTTTCCTTGTGTGTTCCCCTCATCCTAGTCCATCTTGGAGTGCCCAGTGGGCAGAGACCTGTCTCTGAAAAATGTGACTGTAAAGCTCTGTGTATGCCTATTATTAATTATTATTATTATAAACATTTATATAGCACCAGTAGTGTGAACTGGTGCTGTACAGAACATAGAAATAGACGCGGTCCCTGCCTAGTAGTGCAATAGAAATAATAGATAGTTATTTCTATAGAAATAATCGGTAGTTATTTCTATAGGTTTCAGAGGAAGCAGCTTTAGTAGAAAAGTGCTTCAAGGGGTACTTCAGTAATGGTAATGATTCAGAATTGAATTCTAACTGTTATTATTATCCCAAGCTAGAATTTGAACAGGCACTGCTTTGGTACATCCCCAGAGTGCAGAATTGATGTCCAGATCTGAGGAGAAAAGAAAATTGGGTCCCTTACCTTGGGATTTTTTCTTCGAGATAGATCTACTGGTCATCAGTTCATCCCTCCGTGTTTGTCACTTTCTTACCTCTTAATGAGTTTGGATGGTAAGAGTTTATGTTTCAGGATCCATGCTTTGGAAAAATGAGCTGATCCACTCTGGTGGATTTTTGACTTCTGCCTCCTACTGGCCGAGGTGGGGATCATCCCCCAAGTGCAGAACTGATGTCCAGTAGACCTGTCCAGAAGGAAAATTCCCAAGATATAAGGGACTCAATTTTCCTTTCCAGAGTGGCCAGCAGGTGGCACACATCTGCTGTGTTTATGCTGTTGTTCTCTCTAGAACGCATAAAGAGGTGGCATTTATAGTACCCAAAATGTGGTGTTAAAATTTGCAGGGGAGAATAAGTCAACCAAACTGATACAATTCCCTTGCAGTTTTCCCCTCCTCCTCCCCCTACTCTCACCTGATTCATCTAAAGCAACAGTATGGAATATCTGGCTTCAAAATTGGTTTCATGGCAGGCTAAGTATGGCACACCAATTCTCCCCTACTAATAATCATTTCTGCCTAACACAGCAGATGAGCAATCTCTTCAGTGGGAACAGCCCTGTTCCCTTTGGTGATGCACAATTCAAGGTGCCTTAATCTGTCTGGGCCGCACATATCTGAGAGATTGCCTGCTCTTCCATGTCCCATCATGGCAGCTGGGAGTGCCTCGCGGTGGGCACCATCGGTTAGTCTTGTTTGTACAGCGAGGGCTCGGAGGGAGATATTCTCAGTTGCTGCCCCAATGCTATGGAATTCCTTTTCCCCAGGAGATTCGTTTGAGCCCAGGCCTGAGCATCTTCCAGAGGCAGTGTAAGACATTTTTATTTGAAAAGGCATCTGGTGGGCGGGGGGGGGAGGGTAGGGGGTGATTCTGGGGTGGGGTGGGGTGGGAAGATGGTATTGGATGGGTTTGGTGGGGTGGTGGGTCTCGTGTGTGTTTTTAGGGGTGGGGGGGTTGTACTAGTTGTAAATGTTTTTATGGATTGTAAGCTGCCCTGACCCTCAGGGAAGCTACATTCTGCAGCCAACACCAAGAATCAAGCCCATGTACACAGCTTTATAGGTGTCAAGATCTGGTCATCTAGCATTGCTGGAAACAGAAGCTAGGAGCCTTATTTCCTAGCTGCCTGCTGCCAATAGAGCCTCTAGAAAGCTGCATCAAAACTGGCTTGTCAGGGGTCTCAGCTAACTTGGAAAAGGTCCTGGGGCAGAAGATGGAATGTCCCCACCTCCTTTCCCAGTGACAGCTGCACCAAGGAGCATAGAGACACACACCCCCAAGCTCCTGTAGCTAGTACAGCTACCCCCTTACAGTACAGCTTGTGAGAGATCAGATGCCTCTTTTTCTGTCTCATTTCCAGGTACTTGTATTTCTATAAACAGACAGTGGACCTGCTGGTTGAGAATGGGATTGTGTGCACTGAAGAGGTCACCCTCCCTGTGGTCTCCACCGCTATTTCCCACTGGTGGCAGGACCTCCCTGAAGAAAGGCGAGATGGCGTCTTACAATATTGTAGCCAGAGGGAGAGTCTCCTCTCAGTTCCCAAGGCATCTTGCCAAGAGCCTGCATGCACCGAGGATAGCGCAAGAGAAGGCAGCACTAATAGCCAGGAAGCCAGTGGCTCCTTGGCATCCACCCCAGAGGAGGTAAGCAGCAGCCACTACTGCAATTTCTGTATCACAAGTTCCAGCCCTCCAGGAAGTTCTTTGCTGCACTTCATGTGGATTTGCTACACTTCATGTGGACGCGGCAGCTGGTCTCCTTACGGGGATGGGACGACGGGAGCATATTACCCCCGTGCTCTGCACTGGCTGCCTATAGCGTACCGAGCCAGATTCAAGGTGTTGGTTTTGGCCTATAAAGCCCTATACGATCTGGGCCCCTCATATCTCAGGGACCGCCTTGCCCTCTGCGTCTCAGAGTGACCCCTTCGGTCCGCCGGGGGCGCCTTTTTGGAGGTCCCCCATGTAAAACGGGGGGCCACCATGGAGAGGGCGTTCTCGGTGGCCATGCCGCAACTTTGGAACTCCCTCCCGGAGGAAGCCTGCCTGGCCCCAAGTCTGCTGGCTTTCCGCCAAGCTTGCAAAACCTGGCTGTTCACCCAGGCCTTCGGAGGGGAGGGTGGGGTAGTTGGAGGGAGATATTTTAAATTGTTTAAATTCTTTTTATGCTTTTTAATGAATTTTAATATTGTATATTTTTATGCTTTTTGTAAGCTGACCCGAGATGCCGTAGGCATGAGGGGCAGCTAAGAAATGCAAATAAATAAATAAATAAATAAAATAATTTCGCAAAGGGAAACAGACATTTATCTAAATGTTTTTATGAACTGGTTACAGCAACAAGTAGGACAACTTCTGTTTGAGTCGGAAGCAAGTTAGGGTTTAGCTCATATGACTGGCCTACTTGCAAAATGACATTGAATGATTACATGTACCTCCGGGGTGTTTTTAAAATGAACGTGGCTTTGGGGGTGGGGAGACATGGCTGTGGTGCAGCCCCGGCACAGACCATGGAGGAGGGAGGGAGAAGCGTGCTGGGCTGGCCTTTCCAAATTGACATGTTCTGGCATGAGTGCTGGGGAACCTGGGCTCCCCAGTACTCACAGCCAGTTTCTGTGACTTGAAAAAGCCATGTCCCCCGCACCTATGAGCAGCGAACCAGTCTGCTGGCACGGGTAGCCATCCCGGTTCATACAGGCAGGGGATGCGTGGGCGCCTGTTGCCACACTTTCGGCTTGCCCCGCACCGTGCACTCCGGATTTCTCGGCAGTGCCCCGTGAGTGGACAGGCGTGGGTGCTGCGTGGCTCATGGGAGTACGCATTCCTCCCGCACCGTGGTCGGATGTGTGGCTCCTGGGTAGCCATGCGTGGTGAAACTGTTTAAAAACACCCGCTGGCGGCAGCAGCAGTGGCAGTAGGCTATACAAGCCAGCAAAGGGTAGAAAAGAGCCTGTCCTCTTCTACAATTCAATATTGAGATTTGGAGCAAACCTAAGCTCCGTTGTAAGCTAGAGCACACAGTTAAATTAAATTTGGTAAATACTAGTTAGTGTAGCTGAGGTCTTTTGCTGCGTCAGTAATAGCTACTAAGAGAACTTGGGAGCATTAGTATAATTCCTGCTTTTCACCAGGGGTAGCGAACAACATAATACACTGAAAGAGGTGAGTCCTGGTGAAAGTGACTCAACCTTCTACTTCAGTAAGCTACATAAACAATGAAAGTAACCTCTCCCTTCTATACCAGAAAACCCCCACATGATCCAGTAATAAGCTTAACCTGTTCAATGGGAAAGAAAAGCTTCTCATTGTCAATAGCCAAGTCTCTGAGAATACCAAGAAGTTTAGAAGGTTGGTGTGCTGCAACCACAGCTTTCACACCACAATCTGTTTTATCCTTTTCCTTAGATTTAGATTGTAAGCCTTTTGTGACAGGCACCATTGGTTTGGGTTTTGTTTGTGCACCGCCTATCACAGTGAACCCCTGACCTGGGAGCAGGGCTCCCTAGGCATTAGAACTACAAGAACTAGTTGAGAATGTTGATGTCTAAAAATACCTTGTCTTTTAGATACTTTTTGAAGATGCATTTGATGTGGCCACTAGTTTTCTTGACAGAACCGAGAGTCAAGCATTGTCCAGTCCAAGGTAAATTACAAAGCAAAGCCAACCCAAGTGCTAGCTAGCCAGCACTCTTGTCCTTGGATAAAAGCATGCAAGTTAAAAGAGAAGCTTTCATCTCTCCCTCTCCTGATTCCTTATGACTTTTTAAAGATAAAGCTATAAAACTTCATTTGCTACTAACAGCTACAGTTGCTGTGGCATGAAAGTAGGTGAGCCTGTGGCTAATAGACATTTACACTGGAAGAGAAATTTCTCATTTATGTTAACTTGGGGAATTCCAAATTCATGCCAGATCCCACGGGATCTTGTTGGTTTTCTTCACCTGTATTCCCTGCTGTCACAATATAGGACTCTGAAATTATCTGTTGTTTCCCTCACTTACAGGATCTGAGAGCCTAATACATGTTTTCTGGAGGAATCAGGAATTATGTTTTCATTCACTGGGATGAGCAATGGGTGAACACAAACGTGCAGCCACCCGCCAGGCGCCAGCTATACGCTCTGGGATTTGGGGGGGGCGGGAGGGGGGCAGCCCAACAGAGTCGGGCCAGGCACAGATTAAAGGTGTGCCTGACTGGGCTGCCTGGCGAGCCCTTCCCCTGCCCCACCTCTGGCAGGGGAATGGAACAGATGTGTGGCCGGGTGGCCCAGCCGATAGCGCGTCCCAAGCACTCTGCCCCCTGCCATGGCAGCTAGTCATGGTGGCCCCTGCTCCCCAGTGAGGAAAAGGACTGCGAACAGACACGCGGGCCCATTATAGTCTGCATTGGCCTGGATTGTGGGCCTAGAATCATCTGGGGGACCCCATCTGGGCCAGCTGCTTACCTGGGCTGGGGCAGAAACGGGTCCACATCTGGCAGCCTGCAAACAGCTGTGCCGGTATATCCTTAGCCCAAGTGGGGGGTAGCGGGCATTGCATCCGTTTTCACCCAGTGTCTTCTAACATAGTTTCCTCTTTCCCCTCATCATTACCCCAGTCCAAGAACAAATAGCTTGTAAAACAGAAATAGTCATGTAGGAGAAGGGAAAGTCTTACTACATCACCAATCCCCATCTCTGCAAGGGCTGAATGTAGTACATCAGGAGAGAACTTGCCATATATAAAAACCTGCATTACATTTGGTTTTGTGCATAGGCAAAGGAGAGACAAAAGTTATTTTTTCTTAGGCCATCTTTAAACAAGCGTGGTGGTGGTCTGTATCCACTGAGTGGCACAGCCACGGAGCGCCCACTCAGGTGGAATGCATGGGGAGGGACTCTAATGGGTGGCTCCCTCGGTGGGTCCTGAGACAGCTCCCACGCACTCCCCCTGACATGGACCATGAGGGAAACGGAAATGTCTCGGCCGAGCTCTGGGGAACCCAGGCTCCCCAGCACTTCTGGTAGGTCCCTGTGCCTTGCAAAGGCCGTTTCCCCATCCACAGTGCCTACGAGCAGTGGACCACTCAGCTGGCATGGCTGGCTGCCACCTTTCATACGGGTTGGGGATGCGTGGGTGTTGGCTCCTATGCGCTTCTTTGGCTGCCCCCGCATGGCGCACTCCAGCTTTTTCACCAGTGCTCTATGAGTGGTCAAGAGCAGGTGCTGCATGGGTTACAGGAGCACCCACCCACCCATACCACCTTTACACGGGCGTTCGGGTGGGTAGACGTGAGTGGTTGCATCTCATTTACAAATGGCCTTAAAAACGTAAATCACTGCTCCATTCTGAAATATTTTCATTGCCTGTTGTATCTTGTATGGGATTTTATCTCGCAATTTCTATTATGTCACTTTCCAGAAGTTTGTAATGATCTTTTAGCATGTGGATCCCAATTCTGATTTAGATGAAGACCCCTTTGTACGACCGTGCAGTAAGGTGGTGGTGGTCTTAAAGTAGACTAGAGGCTTGTGAAGTGTAAACATGCCTTTATGTATATGAAAACCAGCTAGGACCCTTTTAAGTTGTCCACTTGGTGCACTCAGATACACATTAAGTTTGAATGAGATGTAGATCATGTAAAAATGATTTTTTAAAAAAAAAATAGGGAAAGCGTTCAGCACACAGAAAGGTGAAAGGCAATTCATTATAGTTTCCATTTCTGTTTTTATAGCTTGGCATTTGCAGGCTGCAGTTCAGAAAATCCAGAGGATAACCACCAACTCTACCTACAGATCATCAGTTTCTTAAAAGGCCTGTTTTTTGCTAAAACACAATTGCCACAGGTAGGACTGCAGTGTGCTTGGTACAGAAAAGCCGTTGGGATTTTAAGTTGCATTTTCTTTGCTTTTGCTTTCCAGGATCACCCAAATCTAGATTATTATATTATTAATTACAGTAGCACCCAGAGGCCAGCTGAGATTGTGACCTCATTACACAGACACCGAGTAAGTCTGTCAGACAGACAAGCGGTGGGACTCGAGGAGGGAAATGTAGTTCCATTATTCAATTCTCTTCACCCTCTCCTGGCCCAAGGATTAGCAGGCTTACCATTTAAGAGGTTGTGTGCAGTTTAAATACAGTTACCTGCATCAAAGCATTAATAAAACTGTACAAATAGTGAAATGTCACTGGACATTTCTGTTCCACTAGTGTAAATCCAGAATACCTTCCCTGGTGTCACCAGAGCTGGCTGGTCAGTACTGGTGCATTTTAAATATATAGACTCATTCACCCATCATAGGATGTTAATTAACAAAGGAGACAGTAGCCCACATTGTTTATTAGGTGTTTGCTAGATATTCACCCCCACCAGACATAGGGCTGCCACCCACTGTACCCAAAGCCCCCACTCATGGTGTGGCCTTGAAGAATGTGGTGCCCATCCTATGGGCAAATGGTGCCGAATGTGGGCTGTGTGCCCACGTGTTCATGTCCTGTCAGGTAGGTTGCGTGCAGCTTCGCAGGTATACAGCACCATGGAGTTGCGGGTGACCGCCTAGAATGTCCAAGGAGCAACCACTTCTTGGGGGAAGAGGGAAGGCAGAGTGCAACAGGGAGGAATGTCTGACCATCTGTGAGGGCCATTGTGCTAAAACAGTGCGTGGGGGCTGCACAGACTGAACAAGGACTCCAGCGGGCTATTGTCCCGTTTGGTTTTACCTGTCATTAGCTGTGGAGGCAGTAGGTGTCATCCTGGTGCTGCTAAGTGTGGCCAGGCCCTCAGCATCCTCAGCTTAGCACCCAAAAGGAAGACGACCTAACAGGTGGTGGTGCAGTCACTGCATTCAGTGACAAAACAGTTGCCTGAAGTGGGTCCACGATTGAGCCCTGATCCCTAGACCTTGGGTCGGAGACGTGCCACGCGGATCCCGCTTAGAGGGGTTTGGGATTGCCACTGGGTGAAACAGGGAGACCTCCTTCAGCAAGCAAGTGCAACTCTGGATTGGACTGGAAAGCATCAGAAAGAGAGGTGGTTATCCACTATCCAGGAACAGAAGCATGCAGGGGTCCAGTCGGGTTTCTGACAGAAAAATTGCCAGCTTCTATTTTAGTTTCTCTCTGCTCATCTTTTGCAGGATGAGGTTCTTCAGTTAGATTACGAGACAGTGATGTTGAGGTGCACAGAAACCTTTGATGATGAAGATTTGTAAAGAAAAGTATTTCCTTTAAGCGAAGCACTACAGCATGTTGCTCCGTGCTTCTGGCATAGGGAAGAGATGCTTCATCCATTGCTGGTCATGGACAGAAACCAGATTGAAATGATGTGTTCGTGTTGACTTTGTATTCACTCATCAGTGCTTTTGTGCATCAGTTAAACACTATATACTTTTTAATGTATAGCAGTTGCAGATATTTATAAAGTTTTAAAGAAGAGATTTTGTCTACAGCTTTTTTCTTTGTACAGTGGACTGGCTGCTTTATTTTATATGTCCTCACCAGTGAGGCTTAACGAGGTCTCCCATTTTACACCCAGAGAGTTTGGACAAGGAGACGACAACACTGCAGATACAACAAAAACTGCTCATCTTGCATTCAAAACGTAGTTATTCTGATTATATTCACAGTACTCGCCTGACTTCGTGTGTCTGCATTTGGGGGACAGAATTAGCCAGCAGTACACCTCTCAGGTGAACCAGAGTTTGGGTAGTTTAGAGGGCAGATAGTGTATGAAAAATCAATAGGCTCCTGATCCCATTTATTTACAGTCAGATGGTGCAGCCCTAGCTCCCCGTTTGGGAACCTCTGACTTTTGGTACCAGTGTGTTTGCTTGACTGGAGCAGTTAATAATGCTTCTGCTGATTCTAAGGGTGCTTTCCATGCAGAAATCCCAAAGCATTTTGCCATCAGAAAAACATTAACACTTACAGCAGCCACAGAAGAGGTTTTAGGAGCTTTGATTCCATATAAACAAGAGGCTCAGAGGAGTTTAGAGAGGCAAGGGAATTGGTGATTGTGTCACAGTGGGTGATAATAAATAGGAAATGGACTTGCTTTGGTCTGCCTGGGCCAGAGACTTACTGTCACGTTTATTTCTGGCCCGCCAGATGTGGGCCCACTGCTGCCCCAGGCAGCTGGCTCAAGATCCTGGGTCCACAGCCTGCTTGCAGCCCCACCCCCTGCCAGGGATTGGGAGCCAGCAGCCATGACCACCCATGATTGGCTGCTATGACTGCCCATCTTGGGGGGGG
>QEPC01000841.1:2158595-2173430 GCA_003113815.1 Sphenodon punctatus | reverse complement strand
ACCTTTTGCACCAACAAACCCTAATGACCACTAGGGGCATTGGGAGTAGAGATAGTGAGTTAGTGTGAGTGTCACTTTAACCTTTCCTGATCTCTGCTTCTAAGCCCCCTCCCAGGTGGGATGTGCCCAGGAAGCTCCTATTGGACTTCTTCCTTCTTCCTGACCTTTCGCTATTCCTTTTTTTGACCTTCAACATGACCGGCCACCATGCTGGTGGCAGCTAGCTAGTAAGACCTAGGGATAGGCCTTTTCTATCACAACGTACTTCTCAATAAAGTAGATTATTTTAATCTAGAAACAATCTCCAAGATGTTGATTACTACTAAGCTGTTGCTACTAAGAATACAAGCTGTTTTTGGTTTTTTGGGTTTTTGACCACTAATAAAATTCCAACAGGACCAAGATCCATTGGAGGCAAAAACTAGGCCCAGATATTTAAAAGTGCGAACCTGCGTAATTTGATGACCATTCAGGAACCACGAGTATACCTTATGCTGCCTATTAAATACCAAGATCTTCGTTTTGCTATAGTTTATCGGTAGACCCTGCAGGAGACAATCTTTCCTGAAATCAGCTAACAGCCTCACCAGGCCCAGTCTGGCAGTAGACAAAAGGACAGTATTATCCGCGTACATTAGTATAGGTATGCGGCGATTTCCAATCCTGGGTGCCAGATACTCCTCATTTCCCCTACAATTCAGAATCAATTGATTGACATAAAGATTGAAGAGGTGGGGGGCAAGGATACACCCCTGTTGCACCCCTCTTGTTGTCTGCACTTCCTCGGATAAAGCTTCCTGTAGGTTAACCCGGACCCGCAAGCTGGTATCTGTATATAAAGATTTAATAAGCGAGAGTAATCTAGCCTCCATTCCCATATTCTCCAGTTTTAGCCAGAGGGCATTCCGATCTATAAGATCAAAGGCGGCAGAGAAATCAATAAAGGCAGCATATAGGCCAAGCGCTTTGTGCTTACACTGATGAATAACGTGGTTTAATATAAAGCAATGATCAACTGTGCTTCTGCCTGGCTGAAAACCCGCCTGCTCCTTTGCCAACAGGCTCTGATCTATCACTCAACTTGTCAGACGTACCAATAGCAGTTTTGAGTATAGTTTGGAGATAATGAGTAGGAGACTGATTGGTCTGTAGTTTTTCAGGTCTTTTCTGTGCCCTTTATTATAGATTGGAACAATTATACTTGCCTTCCACTGGGTTGGTTTGACTCCTGTGTCATTCACTAAGGAGAAGAGATTCGCCAGGGCACTGTCAGCTCCGCCATCCGCAGAAGCGCTCGGGGCCGCACAGGCCGGCTCCGCAAGCAGGGAACAGAGCCCTGTCAGAGCCTAACCCCGCCCCCAGAAAGGACGCAGCACGTAGAACCTCCAGCTGGGGCATCCCCAGCTGATAGCGTAGTACGGCCCGTGGCCATGCCCCCGACGTCGGGGATGCATGGAGGGACTCCCCCGTCCCTGCCGCGGCGCTCAGAGAGCCTGCGGGCACGTACAGGGGCGGGGCTTGACAGGTAAAAGCCAGCGCCGCCTGGGCAGCGGCGCTGGTGATTGCAAATGAAACCGGCCCCCCGATTGAGCTTGACAGTGTGATATTGAATGGACGAGAGACTATAGATTTGTGTGCATGGACTTTCCTACCCTTCTCCCGTGCCTGTGAGATTGAGTGTGAGTATAAGCGTGCGTGCGGAGATTCGTGAGTACCTTGGCCCGTCCTCCCTTCCCCTGGGGTTACTACACCTTTGTGTGCATTCCTTCTGTTCCTCACGTTGCCCAGGACCCTTACCCTCGTCACAGTCCCCCACATTCCTTCCTCCCCTCCCCAATTCCCTCTGGTGTGGACGTGTTAGGATTGTTGGGGCAGATACTGGTCTCCTTGCAACTCCTCGCCCAATGATGATAGAGGCCCGTTCTCTGTAAATAGAGGTAAAGCCTAACTACTATCCTGACGGGCAGCTATCCGGTAGGGCGCGGGCCCTGTGGCAAGGTTGACCAGTGGGGGGGGGGTTAAGTGTGCGTGCGTGCGTGCGTGCGTGCGTGCGCTTCTTGCCCTACCCTGGTGACAGGCAATGAGCCACCATTGGGGATTTTTCTTAAAGACTTCACTTGGCATAAAGTCGTTCCCAGGTGCTTTCCCATTTTTCAGGCTGGTAATAGCTTCCTCTACTTTAGATTCAGTTACCCTGTCCCACGGTAACCCGTGGGATAAGGATTCCTGACGCTGAGCAGTTAGGGCTGCACTGCTGTCACTGAAAATGGCCATAAAATGTTTTACCCATAGCAATTCTGGGATCAAGGGGGCCTGCTCTATAGGGGGACCCTCTTTCAGGGCACCATTCACGAGCTTCCAAAAGACCCCACTATTATTCCTCCCCAGGGCATCCAACAGTTTCCCCCAATAAATTTCTGCATACCAGCGTTTTTTATTGACTATAAGAATCTTATATCCCACCTGCAGTGTCCTATAGGTGTCCATTTATGTTCGTGAATAGTTCCCTTTTAAGGATTTTGCCACCCTCCTCAGAGCTGTCCACTTTTCCCTACATTCGTAGTCCCACCAGCCCTGAGGAGGGGAACCGCCTTTAACTCGAGGGGTTGATGTTACTAGGAGGGGGCTTAACTTCTCAGCAATCAAGTCCACTGCCTTTATAGTCTGGAACACATCCCTTGTCTCTGCCACTGCCAGCCTCAGATCAATCATCTCCAGAGATTCAAGGCAAGAGGCCACCTGGAGCCCAATCTCATCATTCCATTTAATTCTGCATAATCCATAATTAGTAGGGGCAGAAGAGAGCCTTTTCCAGGGAGCACGAGGAGAATATATGGGGTAACCTAATGACAGAGTCACAGGGAAATGATCACTCTCGATCCTATGGTGAACCTGAAACAATTCAACATGCTCCATCAACCAAGGAGACAGAAGGCACAAGTCTATAACATAGCCCCTTGAGAGTTGTAAAAGGTAAACGCACCCGGGGAATCACCCAATACAATTCCATTTACAATGCATAGGGATTGATCGAGAATAAATTGATACAAGAGCTTGCCTAATTTATTTATTTTATTATCCTGAGAAATTCGAGCACCGTTTGGATCTTGTCCATCATCAAACATATGGTGTAATTTCAGAGCACCCAATATTTGTTCTGCGTTATGACCAATTCGAGCATTAAAATCACCCAGCAGTAAACATGGGGTCTCTGGGTATTTTTCTAGATGTTTTAAATATTGAGCAACAAAGGTCTGCCATACAAAAATACCCTTACCGCCAGGTGGGATATAGATATTATAGATCAGCAAACTTCTTGCATTTGTCGATGTTAATTTCCCAACCTGTATCCAGGCATCACCCACGTCCAAAGTTTCAAAGATTAAGCCCAGACCATCTTGTAAAAGGAGACAGAGCCCTCCCCTTGGTCTGCCCTGTTGTCCCTGGGAGTATGAGGCTGGATTTGCCCATGAAGTAAAACCCTCCAATTTAATAATGTCTTTGTCAATCTCCCAGGATTCTTGCAGGCAAATTAGGTCAAATTCATATAAAAATTTCATAAAGTCTCTATCAGAGACTTTTGAACGCCAACCTGCGATGTTCCAGGAGAGAACTCGAATGGCTGGCTTATTCAAAGCCAAAATCACTAGGTGTGTGTCCTGAGCCTGCCCAATTCCCCCCTGAAACTGCTAGTCCTCATCTCCCCTTTCCCCCTTTCCAGGAAGGCCACCCCCTGGGATCATGGTCTCACCAATAGACCACTCTAAAGTTGATCCATCATTAAGAGGGTCTTTTACGTTTGGTTTAGCAGATTTAACTTTTGGTGTGCTATTATTATAGATCTGACCTGTCCTCAGTGGGCCCTGCGTACTTTCATAGGAAAGAGATAAAGTTGTCTGCTCTCTTCTAACCAGGAACTGGGGAGGATTTTCTTGAATCTGGTCCGAAGAAGTACGGGGCACTATCAGGGTTTGACTTGCAATGCTTACCCCATTTTGGATTGTTATGATGGCCTCGTTCACCGAGACCAATGGGGTGGCTATACAGCTGCCCTAAGTGCCAGATGGATGAGTCAAAGGGCTATCCCCCTGCCCCATAGAATTTGAGGCTGACTCACTCTCAGTTCGTGCTCCCCCCATTTCCGTAGTAACTATAACTACGTCCTGGGGGCTTTTAAGGGCGACATTTCCCCTGCTTCTCAGCTGGGGAACATCAGGAATGGTTAATTCTCCAAGAGAGTGGGGCTTCATACTTGGTATAGCCCAGGCTTGGAGTGATTCACTTAGGGAGGACTATACGTTCCAATATTAAACCCTGTTCATCTACCATTACACCCAGCACATTTTTAGGGAAACAGGACCCATGTAGTTCTAATTTTGTTTGGGTTTCCATTGATTCCACAGATATTAAAGTTTCTGCTGCTGGGGTGCATACAGGGGGATCCCTTATAATAAGTCACTGCATGGAGTGGCAACCTGCTCTAGTTGGTACATCTGTTTCCAGTACCGGAACCCCTTTCTCTGTACACACCTGTGGTATATTTAGAACGTTTTGCCCAGCCACCTCATAAACCAGGGTCACATATACCTTACTAAGTTCTAGCAGTGAAGCCCATGCCAGAACCTTAGTAGCTAAGGATGATGACCTAAATTCTACTAAAACTGAAACACGACCCTGTCTTCTAGGGAGAAGGGCCACTGCGCCTATGTCCTTACTAGTAATTGGCATATGCAGGAGGAGTCTCAAATGCTCCGCCACATCCAAAGCTGTATCCCAAGCAGGGATATTTTATTTATTTTATTTATTTATTTTAATAGATTTATATCCCGCCCCTCCTGCCATGCAGCCTGGGGCGGCTTACAACAAATATATAGCCTCCCAGAATTGGAAAGGCTGTGAAAGCTAACTTTTTACAGGCCAGGACATAGTTAGCAGAATTACAGTTGCCAGCAGTTATGATAGACACAGCTTTATCCAATCCTTCTACCGGTGGCCATCTTGAGGTAACCGAGAATTGGCCCAGGTTTGGAGATCTGGGGCCTCCTGCATCTGCCATCAGGGCCTTATTTGAAGTCACAGTATGCCCTACCCACCCCTTTACAGTATCAGCCAGAGAGTCCACCTTTAAAGTCAAAGCATGAAACTGTTTAAACAGCGATTTTACTATTAAGGTGGTAAGCTGAACATGCTCCACTAAGACTGCAGAAATAGGGGCATCCCCCATAAGGTTGGTATGTATGCCAGACCTTTCTCCTTTGGAGGATGTGAGTTTGCCAAAGAACACTGATCCCCCCCATTTGCCGCTACCCTATATGCCTGTGTTGGAAAGTTCTCCGGTGGATCAGCCGGTGGATAAGAGTTAGCTGGACCAATAGTTTGCTGGTTACTCACAGACTGTTGTCCTTGAAGAAGAAAGGCATCGATCTTCCTCTGCTTTACTGGTGGTTGCAAGCAGACAGCAGGGGGGCGACCCCTTTTAGGGCGAGCTCCACCAAACGCCATATAAATGAGGCGCCCGCCACTATAGTGCAATGCTGCACTCCACAGCGCTCCAAGGGCACTCCCAAGGGCTCGCACCCTTTGGCGCGCGGCCCTTAGGTGGGCGACACAGGAGCACGCCTACGGCACTGCCGTAAGCTGCTCCTCTAGAGCACGTCACCTGGGCTCTGCCCTCAAACTCCTGCCCGACTCCAGGGAGCAGGTAAACTCCGAGAGGTACTGTTCCAACACCTCGTTACACCACACGCCGTAAGCTGTTCCTCTCCTTTTCTGGCCGCCCCTCTAGAGCACGTTGCCTGGGCTCTGCCCCCAAACTCCCGCCTGACTCCGGGGAGCAGGTAAACGTTCCAAGAGGTACTGTTCCAACACCCCATTACACCACCCACAAAAATGTTAATCCAGGGAAGGAGGGCTCAGACTTTCCCATACTTGGTTTTAAAATATTCAGTTTGTGATCTATGGCTATTTCTCTGGGTAAACTCATTGAAACCCACAGCTTCCAGTATCACTGTATGCTGATGACACGCAATTCTCTCTCTCCACTCTCACGCTTTTCTCCTCCATCCAGAGTATTGCTGACTGTCTTGCTGACATCTCTGCCTGGATGTCTCGTCACCAATTCAAGCTTAATATAGCCAAGACTGAACTCATCTTCCCCCCCGAAACGCTCCCCTCCTACTTCCCTCTCAATTTCCATTGAGGGAGTCTCTCAGATCCATTGCCTGTGATTCATCTTCGACTCCTCCCTCTCCTTTAAGCCTCATATCCAGGCCGTTGCTAAATCCTGTCACTTTGCTCTACATATTGCTAAAAAATCCAGCCTTGCCGTACCGTTGCCACTGCAAAAACCCTAGTCCATGCTCTAATAATCTCTCACCTTGACTACTGCAGCTTCCTCCTTACTAGCCTCCCTCATGGTAGTGAATACTGGGAGGGGCGATGAGAACGATGTCGCATTGCTGGGTTCCTGCGGAGGCCGCTGCTATTGTCCCGCCCATGCTAGTACTGTGTGTGAAGGGGTGAGTGGATGCTGGAGCAGAGGGATTCCCCCTGAAGGATGCAATCTTGGCTGTGGAGCTTGCAAGTCCCGGGGGGTCGTGTATTTAGATGCGCTAGACTGGCAGGGGATTCCCTGTGACTACTTCCAACGGTGACTTTATTTGAACTGCCTGCCGCCTACGGCTGCGCTGTAGGTGCGCATCGTGGGACGGCATGCCTAAGGGCTGCGTGTGCAAGGGCACGCCCTTGTGCGCACAGTCTTAGGCGCCATCTGGGAGCAGCCATTTGGCTTTTCAACCGACTGAGTTTGTTAACCTTGTGGGGGTGGGTAAGCTTAAGTTTTAAGTTAAGGATTTAAGCTTTATAGAATTCTTGTTTTATATTTGATATCTGCGACTAAGTATGGGTGAAAAGCAACATAGGTTAGCTACCTCTCCGGTGACTCCTATTGAGTGTCCTAGGCAGAAGTTTCCCAAACTTGATACTTATGTAGAAGAGATGCAGTCTCCCAACCGCTTGTCTGATAATTGTCAATCACTGAGGTGTTTGTCGCAGGAAGCTGCCCGGGCTTCACTGGGGCTCTCCCGGCCCTTGGATAGGTCCAATACAGGAGCTGATCTGCGGCACATACCACCACACGACCAGCTGGTGGAAGATCTACAGGGGCCATCTAAAGTGTTCCCTGAACTAGTATTAGGAGAAGCACTCAAAACTCAATGTCACCTCATAGCAAAGACAATTGCACTGCATTTTTCCAGTGTTTCGGTGTTAAACGATTCTTTGCTTTGAGTCAGATCCCAAATAGAAGAGGCGGCTGCTAAAATTGACCTCCTTTACTAGGGTACATTATCTACACCTCTTTACAATGACATACTGTCCACTGCCAACTACCAACAAACTTATGCTCCTAGAGGGACCAATTCCAATAGGAATAACATTTTGGTGGGAAGAACCTTAAACCCTACTGAATTCAGGATAAGGGTAATAAATTCCAAGACCATATGGGTTAAAGCTAGACCCCTAGGAAATGGGTATACTCCTAGCTGGGACTGCAGAGATGCAATCATTGAAAATCTATATTTCCTTTTGGGGTTAAAAGTTGAGCGCCTCAGATATACTGAAAGTGGAGCACGTAAATGGTAAGGGCAATGTTGTTCGTCTTACACTTTTTTTCAATAACGAAATTCTGGTTAGAAGAATGTTTTTAAAACGGAAATATCTTATATCCAAGGGGGTTTCGATAGACAGGGTTTTTTCTTACTCACAGAAGCCCCCAGTTAGTGGTCTTTCTTCCCGGGTTTGTTTATCCTCCCCAAACCAAAATTCCTTGGGTTCAGTACGTCCACCATCCGTGCCTTCTCAATTGAGGCCCATGGAGGACTTGCTATTGGATGATGAAATGAATACAAATCCAGGAATTGAATCTGTGGTTTTTCCCCAAGAATGGAAGTTTTAGAAAGCAGCTCCAAAGTATCCTTACTCCCAATCCAGCAGGTTGGACCTTCTGGTGCTCTGGTGGACCAATCTGAGGATGATAGCTGTGCAAAGTTAATGAATCCACTGGAGAATAATCTAAATAGAAAGGAAGGTCCTGATTTTGACCCTATAGCCAATAATATTAAAACCTTTTTGGTCAATACTGAAGGCGGTGTGGGCATTGTTCCCTCTCTGGCCTCCTTTAAGCAGCTTTCCATATTAGATCAAGATATTCTAATTCAGCGATTAGATGCTATCAGGAATAACCTACCCAACTCCATCTTGTCCTATCAGGCCCCGCATTTAAGGGCTCAGGACAGATCTTATTTACCAGAAAATTATACTAGGAAGCTAATGGCTTTACACTATTTATCCCAAGAGGAGCGCGGGACTTTGTCTCCCCTTCCCTCGTCCTTGACTGTTGGAGACGAAGTCTCTGGTGAAGCTTTGGATAGAGGAAATTCCTTGCCCCAGATCCTGATAGAACCCAAGTTAATGGCGGGTGAAGATAATTCCCCTCACCTCCATTAATATATTGGTCCCTCAAACTGTAGCTTCCAGGGCAGGGACCCGCTCCATGGATACGTTGTTGCACCAGGAATTATTACACCTTCAAGCTGGGGAATGTGCAAGTGGAGTTTGACATCAGGGAGGATATAGCCGAAATCCGTCCTGGAGGGCCATATAGCCGAACCCCCGAAACCAGCAGAAAGGACCATCTGCTGGCCAGGCAGTTTCCCCTGTAGTTCATCAGCAATGGGGAATGCCTCGAGGGGTTCGGCTATTTATGGCCTCCTGAAATATTTCGGGCTTGAAAGCTAAATTATTTGATTTAGACTGGCTTGATTTTGTGCAGCTTTACGATGTGGTTTTTCTGCAAGAAACCTGGGGCCGTGAGGATGATATATTTGTGATCCAGGGTTTCCAAATGTATTCTTCTCCAGGCCTTAAGAATAACAATAGAGGCTGGGTCTCTGGGGGCCTGTCAATTTTAATTGCTAACAAGTATCTGGGTGTACCCAAACAGATTCCAACAGATAGTCACTAATTCCAGATATTGCTCTGGACTCCTGACAATGGGACTCAGATCCTATTAGTGAATTTGTATATCCCGCCCCAAACCTCTATTTACTACAAGCCAGACGTTTGATTACGCTTGGAAGGTTTGATTGACTAATTGTATGTTAAATATCCTAAGGCCTTTTTGATTCTGGCAGGAGATTAGAATGCCGGAATCGGATCAGCGTCGTATTCCACCTCTGCTATAAATCTGGAGTCAACAGACCATCCTCTACAAAGTCAGAGAGATGAAGTAGTTAATGAGGCTGGTATTCAGATTCGTGCAGTCTAATGGTCCTGAATAGCACTGCTCTAACATATCCTCAAGGCTCCTTCACATTTATGAACAGTAATGGAAGGAATACTATAGATTATTTTGTAATCCCTACTTGCATCCAGGATAATTTTGGGGACTTTAAGATACTCATTTGCCCTGAAAGCGACCATATGGCTCTGAGTGTTACCTTTAATTCGCTTGGGCCCAATATGGTCGACAGGACCAGGACAGTTCAGATTCGCAGAGATAGGGGATGAGTTAGAATCAGGTGGACTTCTGCTCAGGCAGCAGCAGTGTTTTCTCTATTATGGTCTCGAGTATTTTGTCACCTAAGAGACCAGATACAGAATGGTGAGGTCGAGACTTTCACGATTGTGGATGAATTGTTCTCTGAGATTGTTTCTTCCTTGAGCTCTAATATACTTTCTCACCCGGCGCAGTTTGGAAAACCTGCAATCACCAGATGGCTCGATAATGACTGCAGGGTGGACATAAAAGATTATGCTCGAGACAAAACTATCTGGCTCAAATCCAATGTAGATACGAAACACTTATCTCCTTGAAAGGAAGAAGTATAAAAATCTTATTCAAGCAAAGAAAAAGAACTATACAGACTTTCTCTGGGCCAGGCTCTCCATGGCTGTAACTAAGAAGGATTCTGTGACCTTCTGGAGAATAGTCAACGGTGAGCTAAAACCCAGGGTAAATCTGTTAACGGCCCCAATAGGTGAAAATGGTTGGACCGATTTCTTCAAGGAACTAGTTGTAGTGTAGTTGAACAGGACATCGATATGAGCTTGTCAGTACTCTCTTCCCCTCTGGAAAGACATGGGGTTTGATCCCCAAATAAGAGAAAGCGAGATCTTAGATCTGATTTTAGCCTTAAAACCTAATAAAGCCCCATGTCACGATTACATAACCACTGTGGTTTTGCAGGTTAGCCCAAAATGGTGGTCTTCATTGCTAGCTCGTTACTTTACCCTGATTAATAAGATCAAGAAGGTTCCATGTAGTTGGGGTAGTAGTAGTATACTATATTCAAAAAAGGCAACACAAGAGATCCTGGGTTTTACAGGCCCATAAGTCTTCTCCCCGTGTTGGGGAAGCTGTATGCTTAGACTCTCTTATGCCATCTAGATACTTGGGCGTCTACCCAGAATTTAATAC
Organism: Sphenodon punctatus; assembly: GCA_003113815.1. Classification (NCBI taxonomy): domain Eukaryota; kingdom Metazoa; phylum Chordata; class Lepidosauria; order Sphenodontia; family Sphenodontidae; genus Sphenodon; species Sphenodon punctatus. The sequence continues at coordinate 2,162,953 of QEPC01000841.1, read as the reverse complement.
CAGAGGAGCAGTTTGGGTTCCGCAAAGGAGCCTCTACTAGTGATAATTGCTTCATATTATTTCACTTAATCTTTAAATATACCAAGATAAGCTCTGAAAAGCTGTTTCTGGCATTTGTGGACTTCGAGAAGGCCTTCGGCCTGGTCCCAAGAGCCAAATTGTGGCATAAATTGCAGCATTTAGACTTAAATGAAGACCTACTTATTTTGATTATACAGCTCCACTCAGAGAAGATTGCAAAGGTACGGTTAGGGGAGAAAGGGAATTTGTCTTCCCCCATATCAGTGACAAGGGGGGTCAGCCAAGGGTGTGTCCTGGCCCCCTTGTTACTCAATATCTTCCTGAGTGATCTAGCTGAGACTTTGTCAGGTCTAGAAGGCTGTCTACCTAAGATTAAGGACCGCCCTATTGTGGCCTTAACGTACGCCGATGACGTTTTTATAATGTCACAGACCCGGAAGGGTCTATGTCGGCAGCTAGGAATTCTGCAGACTTATTGTGCAAACAATGAGCTTACTATAAATGTTAGCAAGTCTCAGATTATAGCGATGGAAAAAAGATCTCAAGCCCGGAAATGGAACGTAGGTGGCAGCGAATTTCCCCAGGTGAACTCTTTTGTCTACCTTGGGGTTAATTTTAGTAGCAATGGCCTTTGGCTAAGGCACAGGAACCAGGTAATATTAAAAGCTACAGCCATATATAAGGGAATCCTCAGGCTGGCAGCTAAACTGAAGTCTGCTAAAATGTCTTCCATTTTGGAAGTTTTTAGGGCCAAAATTGTACCGCTATTGAATTTTGGAGCTGAAATTATTCCATTGAAAGACTTGGAGCCATTAGAGATCATTCAAAATAAATTTCTCAGAGGTTTGCTGCAGGTGCCTCAAGGGGTTCCAGCAGCAATTCTTCGGGCAGAGACGGGTATGTCCTCTATTTCTTGCCATGTCACCACCACCAGATTGAGGTACTGGATAAAACTTTGTACTCAGGGTAAGGAATCATTGGTAACTCAATGTTTGACAGAAGAGCTCGAACACAAAGGACCAATATGTTATTCTTGGTTATCCCAAGTCATTACTGCTCTGGGAGGTTTGGGCCTATCAATACCTGCTCTCTGGGGAAAGAATGCTGCTGCTCTGAAGTTATTTTTGTCATCTAGAGCAAAGGACATTGCTAACCAAATTGATATGGCAGTAGTTGCTTCATGGAAAGCAGCTCCGTGGTATTGTCAGGTTAAATTTACCCACAATTTTGAAATATATCTGGATAAACTGACCAACCTAGAGCTGCGAAGGAATTTCACACTACTGTGGCTCCAATTATTTAACTCGGCCGTGCTTGTAGGTTGGTTTCGAAACCAACCTATGGAAGCACGCTTATGCCCATGTTCTTTGCAAGAGGTTGAGGATCTTCCTCACGTCTTATTTCGTTGCCCCTGGTATACCAGCATTAGGATGGCATGGATGGAGTCCTTATGGGGGAACAAAGAATTTACCCCTATATTAATTACGATCCAGATCACTTTTTAATGCAACAACCGATTCAGAGATGAATGCGATAGCAACATTCCTCCTTCTGGCTACAAGGATGAGGCAGGAGAATGCTCTTGCCAAATAATTTTATATTACCCTATAGTTTGTTTTCTTAACCACTTAATCTATCCTGATTTTGCATGTCGAGTTTAGAGGACTAGTTTATTTTGTATCCTGAATACAACTCTAGATTATTAATGGTTTGGAATATTATTTGAATATTATTTGAATTGTTACATGATGTACGTTTTGTATTTTACCTTGTAATATTATGGCTATGGCGAAAGCTAGTGCCCAATAAACAAATTCACTTTGGCCTTCCTCATCTCCATTCAAGGTTCTGCAGCCAAAATCATCCACCTTACCTGTCGCTTTGACCCCCTCCTCTCCGCCCTGCACAGGTTCCTTCTACAGGAATGCATTCAGCACAAGCTCCTGGTCTTCACCTTCAAGGCTCTTCATGGCATTGCTCCCCCATCTCTCTCCGCTTTTGTATCCCGCCACACTCATGCCCAAGAGCTTCGCTCCTCCTCCGCCCCCACCCTCGCCTGGTCACAAACCCCTTGGCTCCTCTGAACGTCTTCGCCCCATCTCCCTTGCTGCCCCTCATGCCTGGAATTCCCCCTCTGGATACATTCACTCTGCTCCCTCCCTCCCAACTTTCAAATACCTCCTGAAAACCCATCTCTTCCGTCAGGCTTTCCCTAGCTTGTCATGAGTGATACTGCATCCTTTCCCCCTCACTCAGAACTTAATTCCCTGTAACTAAGCAAAGCACGTGAGCCTGCAACTTCTCAACCTCATGAATGTACTCTTGTCTTCCCTGATGTTTATCTTTCCCTCGTATCCCCCTCCCTTGTCTCTCAGATTGTAAGCCCCTTAGGGGTAGGGACCTGTCTCCAACTGTGGATTGTACAGTGCCAGGTACATTGCTAGTGCTATATAAATAAATTAATAATAATAATAATAATTTCTAATACAGACAATGCCTGGAAGCATGCTCACACTTGCACACTACAGCTGAAACAGATGAGAACTCACATTGCTGATCCAAAAGGCTGGTACATTTTGAATGTAAGGCCCCCAGCTCTGTTTGGAGCTCTGCCCAGTCTCCTGCTCTACTCTCCTCCCCCACTTTCCTGCAACCTTCTCAGCACCTGGCCCGGTTCAGGATGAGTCCCAGGAGGGTGGGAACGGAGAGAGCAGCAGGATATAGAGCTCAGCAAGAGACAAGTGCTTTGTCTGGTCTCCCACTCCACTTTCTCTCCACACTTTCTCTCCCTATCAGCTTCTCTCCATTACACACTTGGCCATGTTCCTTCCTTTCTTGTCCCCCTTACTACCACCATCTAGCAATTAAATCCCTGTGAGACAGGTACAGTCACATGAATGCATGCACACAAAGGCTGAGGACCAGTTTTCCCTTAAAAAAAGAACTCTCCTCCCCGCCTCCCCCACAAAAAAACAACCCACCAGTACAGCAGAGGCCCAATTGTCTGGATCTTGTTCATTCTAAGGCTTTGCACATCCAGAGGAACCGGAGGAGCTGAGGGGGGAAGAGCACGCCGAGCACTCATCTCCTGTTTCGCTCTGTAATGGCTGTCACTGCAGCCTCAGCCCCCAATTTCCCAGGACTCATTGTGAGCCAGCAGAAGGCTGGAGCCGGAGCCTGCAACATTTCCGATACTCCCTCGAAAATATTAGCTACAGAGACCATTGCCCCAAAGCCAATGGAAGTGACTCATATCTTGCAGTGGAAGGGAAAATTAGGCTCCTTACCTTTTACCACTGGGCTTTGAACCTGACCCAAACACTCCACTCTCCCTCTTCACATTAGTCATCCAGCTTGTTCACACGAGGCAGTGCAGTTATTTGTCAGTTACCTCAGGTTAAATAACTCCCTCTTTTGAATCAGGGATTGAGTCCCAAAACCCAAGGTAGCAGACTGGGTTGGGGATTTACACTGGATCTGAGGTAAAGCAGACTCTCTCACACACAATAGTCTGAACGAATCCAGGAGATAAACAAACCAGTTTCCCCATTCTAAACTGCCTTTCATCCCCAGCTGCTTTCCAGATAGGACATCATCCCAACACAAACAGCACAGTTTTATTGTCCTCCTCACCATTGCCATGAAAATTGCCTTCATGGGACTTCATTTCCTCCCTAATGGGATGCTGGAACTTGCTTATTAAACATAACTCTTTCCTGCTGGGCCCATTCAAAAACTTGTCATCACGTCATGGAGCAGAAATGGAACAAGATTCCTTGTACTCTTTATGGCAATTCCCTGCCCCTCCTGCAGTAACAGCATGGTCAGGGGCAGGCGCAGCAATCTGTCACCAGGTGGTCACTGAGCAGGTGCATACAGCCAGTCCACACTAGCACTTCCACCATTGAATTTGCCACCAGCATTTGGGGAGCTGCACAGAGGATGGCTGAAGCAAGGCTTTCAGGGAAGTTCTGCAGAAATTAGAGTTTTCCTGACAAACCTCAGGAATACGCACACAGTCAGCTTTTCAAGGGGGCCTTTAAACAAAATTTCCCCTCCTACAATTCTTTAGTCATGTGGCATGCGCTAGCATGTCACCCTCCTTCTGGAGGTAGCTGCATTTCAGTGGTCTGAGGCCTAAAACATTTTGAGATGGAAAGCGCTATATAAACATATATAGTGCTATATAAACATATATATATATGTATATATATATATAAACATATATATAAACATATATATATCCCTATATCCATGATCTTTTCCTCTCTCGCTCCCTCCAGCTCCTTGCCCTTACTGAAACTTGGATCACTCCCTCGGACTCTGTCACGCCTGCT
>QEPC01000841.1:2074782-2126458 GCA_003113815.1 Sphenodon punctatus | reverse complement strand
GATCATTTACTTTGCTCAAGGATTCAAATTACCTCACACGGTTGTAGCCTGTGATGATGAGTTTATGTTATCAGTAAAGTTTTCTTTCTTTTGATCTAAAGGATCTGTGTGTCTGTGTGTGTTAGCTAATACGCCTCTGTACGCTCGACGCGGCAGAACTTGGGAACTGTTTTTACTCCAGCTTGCGAGCTGAGCTGTTATAAGTACAAAGGGTCTCATTCTCCTCAGTGGGATGAGGCAGGAACCTGTATGATTAATAAGCACTGAGGTGGTGGCAGCGGTTAAGAGGCCAGTAATAAGTGGGTAACGGGGTGCTGGGAGGCTGGGGCGAACCCCAGTGGGCTCCGTTACGCCACACTGCTCATGTCTGTGACATTCTTAGAAAATGTCCTTATGTATAAATAGCAGCTTCATACACAAAGTGTGACCCAACAGCTAACTAGCCGAGACTTCAGAGGAAAACATATCTCCATAATGCATCTTGTTAGTGGTGCAACCCTCTGCACTGGGGTGGGAAAATTCCTTCTTGGTATTTGGCTGCAATCAGCTTCTGCCCTAAAACTTCCAAATTGCTCGCTCTATTCAAATAATCACAGCTATAAATATTATTTCACATTCAGTCTCTGTAATATCTAGCCCCAGAGTATTTGAGCCAATGACATCTTAAGGCGGCAAGCAACATAGGTTGGCCATATACCAGGGGCGTAGCTACCATGGAGTGAGGAGGCTCCCTTGAGCCCAGGCCCTGGACTCTAGGACTGCACTTTGCCAGTGGCCTAAGCACCTTTAGGACATTTTCAGAGTGAGTGGGGTCAATGCACTGCCCGCACCCACTCTGAACATCTCCTAGCTGTGTGCTCATGTAGCGATAGTTTTACTGATATCTTATGTTCTCCTGGTCTGGACAAAGGAAGCCAGACCTAACTTTGGTCAAGCAAAGGCAAAGAGAAGAGAGGGCTCAGAACAGAAAACAGGCTTAAGATTGTGATGGAATTTAACCTGAAGAGACTCAACAGGCGCTTTTACACACAACACAGAATGGGTGTTTAAAGGTTTTTTTATGAATGCTGGGTCAACACCCTTTACATATTTACACGTACAGGGTGTGATCTTCAACACCCTTTGAACACCTTTCCTCCCATTGCGTCCTGTGTTTAAGCGGATTACCTTAATGCTGTCTCCCTCTGCCTCTCTGCGCTGTCTCTCTGCACTGACCACTTAGAAAAGGATGCAGGACTGCCAATACCGCCAGTGACGCTTGCTCTTACCACTTCCTGGTACCTTTTACTCTGGTCACATGACACTGCAACACACTGCAGTAACATTTAGACGAGTGATGATACCGGTGTTCACCCTGAACACAAGAAATGAACCCGCCATCAACCAGTGAGTACAAAGCGGATTCATCCTGTGTTAAGTGGGTGTTCAAATAGGTGTCAAAATTTGTCACGATGTATACAAGTAACACGATGTCTGCAAGAAATAAACAATGTACGCCTGCTTTGGGTGAACATAGGGCTGTGTGTGACAAAATGTGTGTGAGCATATGTGCAAGTGTAATGAATGTTTTATTTAAAGCTTGTGTAAGTGGGTGCACCTGCTAGAGTTGTAGGTCTTTGGGTGAGAATGTATGTATGTGTGTTTGAGGATTCTTATAGGCACAGGAGTTGCTGCAAAGCAGGAATCCCTCCTTTATAAACCCCTGTGCTAACTTGCTGTAGCATGGAAATGCTGCTTTCTTTGCATGTGCTTTATTTCGCTTGTTATACAGCCAGAAAACGTTTCTGACTTAGTCTGGCACCCTATCCCTTCAGTTCCTTCTTCTTTGCTTTCTGCCTTATATTAGTCATTGTTTCTGTAATGTGTCCAGATCAACACCAGATTAGAAGTTAGAATGAATGAAGTCCTAGAAAGGAATCCTTGCCTTTGTATTCATTTCAAATGCACTTCTTGTGGTAATATTCTGTCTGATTCCTGCCTGGTAGGAATGGGCGAACACGGTTCGGAAGTTCGGAGATCGGCCCAAACTCTGCCTGTTCGAACGACCGAATCCGAACCTGAACCCGAACTGAACTCAATTTTGAACGTCGAAATGACCGAACAGTTCGGTCAGTTCAGATTGCGTTCGGGTGAGTTCGGGTGGCAAAAAAAGGTTAACTGGAAGGTCGAATGTGACAGGGAGGGGTAGTACTAGTCACTGAGGAGCAGACTTCCAGGTACCAGGGTGGAGAAGCTTGCAAGAAATGAAACTATCTGCCTCCCCCCTTCCCAAAACCTTCTGAGCTAGTCACTGTTCCTGAACAGCAGGCGTTGAGTAGGATTATTCGATTGCTCTAAGTTTCATTTCAGTTTTGTAATGAAATGAAACTGAAACCTTAAACTGAAACCTTGTGTTTGTGATTCCCCCCCATCTCATCCCATCCCATCCCATCCCGAGAGAGAGAGAGAGAGAGAGAGAGAGAGAGAGAGAAATAGGTTAGGGACAGTAGACAGTTGTAGGAGTTAGCTTAGTGATAGAGATAGCGTTAGTGATTTAGTTTTAGTGTTTGTAGGAATAGGCCTGTATACTTATTAGATAATCCATTTGGAATAGTTAATAGCAGTTAGATTTAGTGTAGATAGATATAATATTAGATTTTAAAAATAAATTTTAAAAAACCCATATAAAAACAAAAACAAAAAATAATTAAAAAACCCATATAAAACCAAATAAAAAACCAAAAAACCATATAAAAAACAACAAAAACACCTATAACAAAACATTTCCCAAACGACCGAACCTGAACTGAACGGCCAAACCAAACAGCCAAACCCGAACCCGGCGAACTAACCGAACTGCCGAACTGAACGGCCAAACCCGAACCGCAATCTGTTCGCCCATCCCTACTGCCTTGGGTTGGGCCTTGGAAGCAGTGTTTGTGGTTTGCCCCCCACCCCATGCAGTTTGTCTCCATGTTGGCAAATCATTGTTGGGTGCCATCTGCATCATACAGCATAAAATCCATCCCCCCCCCCAGACACTAGTATTTTTAATGCTATGCGAGAAAGAGAATGCAGCAGCTTCTGTTTACCAGACCTTTGGAATGATTTGATCCCAGAGGGGAGCAGTCAGTCAGTAGTCAGTCATTACAAAGGTAATACTGTTTGTGCTCTCACAGTATTAACTGGGGGGGGGGGGGAGTATAGGGTAATGCTTATATAATTCCAGTGATTAGTTTCATGAATTTACAATGGGAGTCACCCAACGTGCATAAACAAATTAATTGCTCAGGTAATTAATTAGGCCTTGCAGAGGTCAGATCTCTTTATTTCTTACAGTAGCAAGAAGGCGACCTTGGAAGACAACAAACTAAGGAACCAACCACAGTTTTTATTTTATTTCATTTATGTGCATGTGTGTGTGTATGTTATGCCATGGCTGTTCGTCACTCAGTGTTGTACGTCTATCTATGTGTCTATCTATGCGATATCACTAAACCTTCAGTTAATCTCTTCACCACCACTTCTTTAGCTATGCTTTGTAGTTTGTTTGTTTTTATTTACAGTTTTTCTCTTAAACATCCTTCCAGCTATGTCATGACATCACTCACACTATTTGCACAAAGGGGCAACGGTAAAGACTAGCCCCCACAACCTCTCACAGGGACTGAAACAAATTGGGGTAACCCTTCCGAACTGGTATCAAATGATGTTACAAGGAATTATAGCCTCAGAAGCAGCTCTCAATTTGTTAGGAATACCAGATTTGCTGTTCTTGGTACTCAGTGGCAGGAAAGATCTCTCAGTATGCTGGACAATATGCTTGGCAACCTCCACATGGGACCCATGCACCCTCCTTAATCAAAGTCAGTGTCCTTAATCAAAGAAAATCTTAACACTAATTGGATTAAGGTAATCACATAATATCTCCATGCACCATGCATTATCCTTACCATACAAACTGTAACCCCCAAAGGAAGTCATTTGGGGGCATGTGCCATACAGGCACAGCAAATTTTCAATTTGAAAGAACAATGTACAACTTGGAAGGCTGCTATGTACTATTGTTCATTACTGTCCAAGCCATATCGCCACTGCTATTACAATAACAGAACATATTCCTGTATGATTTCCCCCATAGAAACCAATGACCCACAAGTATACACTTTAGGAAATAAATGTTTTTATATAACAGCACCCCCTGGAACTCCCGTACGTTATAATGAATTATTTATGCACACTACCCCGGACACTGGATTCATGTTCATGTGTAATGTAACTAAAATGTATAATAATCATTAGTCTTGGATGTTGGGCCAAACACACAGTTTCTATGCTTCAACAAAGAGCAATCTATGACCCAAGAGTCCAACCTTAAGTAGATATAGTAAGTTTGTTATATATCAGTGGGTTCTATTTAATTATTCGTTTGTTCATGGTTTGCTGTGTTTTGGGGCTTGTTGTAGCACCTCATTCTTGTTTTAGTTTTATAATTGCGAAATGCAGTATGTGATTTTTGAAGTATTGCTTTGACCCCTGTCAGCCACCCTTTTTTGTTCCCAAAAAGGAACTGCATTGTGCAGTTGGGAAAATGTGTCAGATGGGCTTGACCATGTTCATATTGATGTTAAGACAGATACAGCCAGGACAGTTTTGGTATAGCACACTATCCCTTTCCCTCAACCAATGTCCCAATGTTGTTTTAATCAGTAGGCTGTGTTTTAATCATTGGTATAGTTATTTAGTAATTTGTTATAGTTATTAATGAACTTAGGCAGAATAATTTATAACACAATGGTTTTAGTTTAAACAGTTATAAAAGCTTTGCAAATGGGGTAGTGCCCCCTGCTGCGCAAAGTCCATGCCAAAAATGGTGTTCACCTCATCCTGTACTTTCAGTGCACGGTCAGTACTGAATTATGTGAACCAATCACACTAGCATGAAACACCCTTTTGGCAAATAAGTGACGGTAAAGATCACTTCCAACGAGGGTTAAGTGCCCATCCACACACTCAAACCAAAGATGTATCAAACATTCTTTGTTACAATACCAATTTTATGTCATGATTTCCATTTCTCACCATTATTCAAATAATCACGTTGGTTTTTTTTATTGAACCACCTCATGTAATCTACACACCAATTTTTCTAGAATTGGCAGTCGCTTTTGTAATTTTTTAGGATACGGTTTTACCGTATCACAGGGGGGAATGTAGCGATTAGGGATGGATGAACAGATCGTGGTTTGGGTTCGGCTGTTCGGTTCAGCTGCGTTCGGTTCGTCCATTCGGTTCATTAGTTCGCCGAGTTCGGGTTCGGCTGTTCGGTTCGGCCGTTTGGGAAATGTTGTTATGGGTGTTTTGGGTTTTTTTATATGGGTTTTTTGGGTTTTATATGGTTTTCTTTTGTTTTTTATTTGGTTTTTTTGTTTTTATATGGGGTTTTAAAAAAAAAATTTAATCTAATATTATATCTATCTATCTACACTAAATCTAACTGCTATTAACTATTCTAAATGCTATGAACTAAATGGATTATCTAATAAGTACACAGACCTACTCCTACAAACACTAAAACTAAATCACTAACGCTATCTCTATCACTAAGCTAACTCCTACAACTCTATCTATCTATCTATCTATCTATCCCATACACACATATATATATATACATACACACACATATATATATACATACACACACACACACACACACACCATATATATGGGATGGGAGGGAATCACAAACAGAAGAGAAGTCTGTAGTGAAATACATACATACTCAATGAGTCTGTACAGTGCATAACACAAGGTTTCAGTTTATGGTTTAAGTTTCATTTCAGTACAAAACTGAAATGAAACTTAAAGCAATCTAAAAATCCTACTCAACGCCTGCTGTTCAGGAACAGTTACTAGCTCAGAAGGTGTTGGGAAGGGGGGAGGCAGATAATTAGTTTTGTTTCTTGCAAGCCTCTCCACCCCTGGTGCCTGGAAGTCTGCTCCTCAGTGACTGACACCTCCCTGTCATGTTTGACCTTCCAGTGAACCTTTTTTTGCCACCCAAACTCACCCGAACGTGATCCGAACTGACCGAACTGTTCGACCATTTCGCCGTTCGGTGTTCGGTTTGTCCGGTATGTTTGCATTCGAGTTCGGTCATCCGAACAGGCCGAGTTCAGGCCAAACTCCGAACTGCCATCCCTAGTAGTGATAGAACTGCCATCCCTAGTAGTGATAGAATATAGTTTTATTGATATTTTATGTTCTCCTGGTCTGGGACAAAGGAAGCCAGACCTAACTTTGGTCAAGTGAAGGCAAAGAGGAGAGAGGGCTCAGAACAGAAAACAGGCCTGAGATTGTGATGGAATTCAAGCTGAAGAGACTCAGCATGTGGATAAGGTACCATCAGCATACTGACAAAGGGACAAAGGCATAGCCAGACATTTAAGTGTCAACTCCTGGCACCACCACATATGCATAGCAAGCATCGTGCTGAACACCTGGAGTTGACAAACGAAACCCATTGTGAACAGACAAGTGGGACATTTGCAACTCTGCTACCAATTTCCAGGTCAGGAAAGAACCATTAACTAAAGATAAAGATGCTAATATGCTCAGAGCCCTTCCTTCCAGGAAGACGCTCTTTTGATGTGCTGAAGAACTATGTGATGTCACCATGACATGGCATCTTGCTATTACTGAACGGTACTCCAGAACTCTCTAAAAGACCTGGTCATGCAACATGGCTTTGGGTGAGGGCTTGTGGTTACCAATTTGGTGAATCACGTGGCTTCACTCTCTTCCAGACCTTGCACACATGGATCACAACTTATCCTCACTTGCCAGCAGCTCTACTCTTCAGCATCAAAGGGCCCTCTCCCAGTCTTTTCCTTGAATCAGCCTGCGTGCTTCCAGGATTTGGCCAGTCACAGGACGTGTAAGATATCTTTATCTGGGGACTATATGTATAATACTGTGTATGTAGTATAATCCTGCCAAGAATAGAAAACCAAGGTGTGCCGTTCCAATAAAGTTTGTTTTATACCACACTGGAGTGGTGTTTTATGATGATCTCAGTCCCATTCATGTATTAGTTTCACTCAGATCACTAGAAAAGGGCCCAGCCAAGAAAGAAGTTTTCACAATGGGTAGGGGTGACATGCTGCCCCCACCCATTCTTAAGGCTTTCTTTCTGGTGGGATTGCTGCTACGCTGACTGAAGCTCAGTGAGTCAGGGCAGCACCACTACCTTTGCAGGGGGAAGCCAAGGCTGACCTGGAGCCCCCTTAAGAGGGTTGCCACTTAGGGAGACCTTGCCGTTGAGCATCGTGTTGCAAGTCTGGACTTGAATTTGACTTGAATTGGAGTTTCTGAAAGTCAGTATTTCTGAAAACGATGCTGCAGATAGATTAGGTGGAGAACCCAAAGACTGAGGCTCCCAAACTTGGACCCTTGTGAAAATGTTGTCTCTAGTTTTTCCACTCATCTCATATCTCTAGTCATTTGCATTGCTCTGCTCTGATACATTTAGCGAGGAGGCAAAGTCAAGAAAGAGCACTAAATTTTAATTTAGCTTAACTCTGCTCAGAGACATTCAACACTTGAGGCCACCAAAAGTGGTTTACATCACTTGATGAACTGAAATGTTTTATTAAAATAAATAATGAAGAAAAAAAGGGGGAAAATGACTAAGCAAGGTGCCCCAAGAATCTCTTACTAGGACTGTTTTTATTTAATATACTAATCAACAATCTGGAAAAGGCTATGAAGATTGAAATTTGCAGACAACAAAAATTATTCAAGGTAGGTAAGTCCAGTGCATTCTGTGAAAAATTACAGGAGAATTTCTCAGAACTTTGCAGCTGGGCAATTAAATTGTAGGTAAAATACAATGTTGATAAATGCAAAAAATTGCATAATACAAAACAATTCCTAACAATACACAGTTGGGAGGAGGCAGGAGATCCATTAGCGGGGGAGGTGTCAACAGTGCCCTTGTCGTGGACGGATCATTATCTCCTACAGGTCCCCGGGAGGGTGCAGAACCAGTTAGGTTAGTTCGCCCCTAGAGGCTTATGGAACCAGAAAGGTTCCGGAATGTTATGGGGGATATTCCCTCTGATTTCAATGGCCACTCACTCAATTACCTCGTGACCTTTTGGAACTTTGTGTTGACGGAGACCATCAACTGTGTGGCTTCCAGGCATCCGCTCCAGAATCGCTGACAATGCAGGTCCCCATGGTACATGGAGGAGCTTCAGTGAATGAAGCGAGAAGGGTGGTGGTTAGAGTGATGGTGGTGTCATTCTCGTACTAAAGTTTACCAATTGCGATAGAGTCTGGTCACATATGCCGTGACAGCGCGGACAGCAAAGAAGGTTTTCTTTGCTGCCCTTACTGCACTCGCTAAGTCCCATATGGCTGAGCGTTTCCGGATGGTGAGGGGGCTGGTCAGTCCGGCCTCCCTCCACCTGGACTCACAGTTACCAAATGCTCGCTGTGACTGGTTTGTGAACTTTTTCGCGGATAAAAATCACTCAAATCCATCACAGTTTTGACACAGCACTTTTAACAGTGGGCAAGTCAGAGGCAGTTAAAGCCCCATATTGTCATGTTTTATGGGATGAATTTCAAGACGTGTCACCCTTGGATGAATTAGATCCATGCCCGTCCTGACTGATTAAGGCCAGCCGGGAGACATTAGGGCCATTGCTGGCCAGGATAGTCAACACCTCCCTCAAGGAGGGCAGGGTGCCGGACTGCCTCAAGGAGACAGTGGTGTGGTCCCTGCTCAAGACGCCATCATTGGACCTTGATGTCCTGGCCAGTTATTGGCCAGTCTCTAACCTCCCCTTTTTAGGGAAAGTTATTGAATGGGTGGTGGCTCGACAGCTTCAGGAGCATCTGGACCGGGTCAATTTCCTTGATCCCTCGCAGTCTGGCTTTCATCCGGGTTATGGCACAGAGACTGTGCCTGTGGCCTTGGTCAATGACCTCTCCTGAGGGTTGGACCAGGGTAATTTGACCCTGTTGATTTTGTTAGATCTCTCGGCTGCATTTGATACCGTTGATCATGTGTTGTTGGTGACTCGACTGCGGGACTGGGCAGGGATGAGCGGGGCTGTTCTTGAATGGTGCCGCTCTTTCCAGGCTGGGAGAACTCAGTGTGTGGTGCTGAATGATTCTTCATCTTTTCCCCGGGGCCTCACGTGTGGAGTTCTTCAGGGTTCCATCTTATCCCCTCTCCTGTTCAATGTGTATATGCAGCCTTTGGGGGAGGTTGTCAGAGAGTTTGGTGTAAGGTGTCATCAGTATGCTGATGACACCCCAATTATCTCTCTCTTTTCATCAGACCCAGGTCCAGCAGTCTCGGTGCTTACCCAGTGTTTGTCAGCTGTGGGGGACTGGATGAGGGTGAGCCGCTTGAAGTTAAATCCTGACAAGACGGAAGTGATGGTTGTGAGGAACGCCAGGGGAGGGATGACCCCCATCATTGATGGGGTCCGTCCTCCCCTGGTATCTCAGGTCCATAGTCTGAGTGTGCTCCTAGATCTGCAGCTCTGCCTGGACGTCCAGGTGGCGAAGGGTGCATTTTGCCAACTACATCTGGTACATTGACTTAGGCCGTATGTCTTGGACTCCGACCTGTCCACAATCATCCATGCTTTTATTACCTCAAGTTTATAATACAGTAACATACTCTACGTGGGGCTACCCTTAGTGATGGTCCGGAGACTGCAGCTGGTGCAGAATGTGGCGGCTTGCCTCCTGAAGGGGACGGGCCGACGTGAGCACATTACTCCAGTGCTCCACACTCTGCACAGGTTGCCACTAATCTTCTGAGTCCAATTCAAGGTGTCGGTTTTGACCTTTAAAGCCCTAAACCGCCTGGGCCCCACCTACCTGCAGGACCGCCTCACCCTCAGGATCTTGGATTGGCCTCTGTGGTCAGCTGGGGGCGCCCTCCTTGAGGTCCCCTGGGTGTCGACCATAAGGAGGGCATTCTCGGTGGCCACACCGTGACTGTGGAACTCTCTTCCATTGGAGGTCCAACTGACAGTTGACCTCCCCTCTTTCCATAGAGGGTGCAAGACCTGGCTGTTCCACTGGGCTGAGGAAGATGGGATGGGTGGGTAGGGCTAGGTTGGGGTTTTATTGTTTTAGTGTTGGGTTATTTTAATGTAAGGTTAAAAATGTCAATTTTAATGGATTTTATTATATGTTTTAAAATGTTGTTAGCTGCCCCGAGATGCTTGTAGCGGGGGGAGGAGGGGGTGGCATACAAATATAATTATAAATAAATAAATAAATAAATAAATAATCAGTGGCTATTAGCCAGGTTGATGAGGGGATAAGGCTTCAAGCTGTCCTTAAACATCTGTTTAGAACCCAGGACTGTATTATCTCTCCTCAAGTGTCCAGTACAGGTCATAGTTGGAAACTGGATACAAGACTAGATAATCCATTGGTCTGGCCCAATACAGTAGTTCTTATGTTTGCTCTTCATGCAGCAACTACTCTTGCTTCATTCAAATCACTCTTTGTAGCAGGACTTCCATACCGCCAGTCTACACTAAAGCTCCCCAAAAAGAATAGCTTACAGGTGGCAAGGACAGGGCAAGGAAACTGTAGAGGCTTGGTCAACTCACCAAATTACAGAACTGGGAGGAGCCCCAAAAGTTATTTAGTTCAGCCCCCGGTCATTGAGCAGGATCTACTGTACCCCTACATCAGCCCTGAGAGATGCCTGTCTAACTGATTGTTAAAGGCTGCTGGTGATGAGACCTCCGCAGCCTTCTTTACATTCAGTGCACTCAGCTTTCTCTACCCAGACAGGCAGCTGTTGATTGTGATTGTTTTATATCTCCTGGTTAGTTTATTTTTTAATTTCAAAAGCAAGACTTTACCCCTTTCTATGTGGTTCCTCACACTTTTTATTTTTTAAAAAGAGGACCCATAAAAAGACCCCCAAAAACCCTACCCCCCTTTCATAAGGTCTATAAATGTTTGGCATAACCCCATTTAGCCTGTGACATTAAATCATAGTCTTGTCACAGTCATTTCAACTGACACTTGGATACAGTTTAGTCAGAGTTCTGGTTCTCTGTGATGGTAAAACCGATGTCTGATGGGTGCACGAGGCACAGACGTATCAGCAGGCTATGGACATCTCACATACTTTTTTAGTAGCGGTGGGAATTTTGGTTTCGAAACTGCCTGAAAATTACTTTGGTTTTAAAACCGTAAACCAAAATTGCAGTTCTTTTTTTGGTTCTGGTATTTTGGGTTTCCCCCCGTTTGTTCTCATTGACTTCAATGGGAGAAAATCCAATCAATGAGAAAAAATTGTGTGTGTGTGTGTGCGGGGGAAATCAATGAAATAAAAATAATTAAAACAATGTTAGATGTTTGTACATGAGAAGTTTGAAGAAAGGACTTGAAAAACTCTGTTAGCTTTAGTATCATCCAGAAAGTATAGCTGACAGATTCATTCCTGACCACTTCTCCTCCATAACACCACCAGGACACTTTTTTCAAGAGATTGTCCTGATGGAACTCCATCCAGCATATTTAAATGCCTCCTTCACTTTTATCTGCATGAAACAGTCTTCTTTAGCCGCTGTCCTAAAATTGCGTGAACAGTGAAACATCAGGATATGGAAAACATGCAGCAATACAGCATACTAACACTTTGAAACAGCTATCCGATTCTCTAGAACAGGGATGGGGAACCTCGGGCCCCGGGGGCAATCAGGCCTTTGCTGTGAGAGGCCCCTCAGTATGCAACTCCCTCCGCTCAAGATGTCTGTTTCAGTACTTCCCTCCTCCCCTTTATGAAACGCTTATTCTCCAGGTGCTCTTAGGATAATGATAAATAACAATACATTCTATTTATACCCCACCCTATCCCCAAAAGGGGTCAGGGTGGCTCACAACATTTTCAAACACAATTTCAGGTCAAAAATACATATAAAATACATTCCCTATCTCACAATCCCCAACCCAACCCTCCCATTCCTCCAGCTCTCATTTGGAGGAATTCCCTTCCTCAGCCTAGGATTCTCCTCCCTCCCCCCAATTCCCCACACACAGAGGAGCCATAGCTAACTAAGACGCTCCTTAACCTGTCCTCCTCTCCCACAGCCCCGTCTTTCACCCAAGGGAGTCTGCCCAGACTACCCCACACACCTATCCCTCAGATTCTCCCTACCTAGGACATATCCCCATAATGCACAAACATATCCCCATAAAAATACGATTAAAAAAACCAAGATAATAATATAAGGGAGGACTAAAAGCAGCAGGAATGAGATGGCAACTCTTTCAGAACAGCAAGGCACCATGGTCATATGGCCCAAAACCAGTTAGTGCCCATTAGCTGCCACCTGATGGCTATCATCTCCAGGCAACTTGATCCCTTTATGTCGGTACCTGAAGGGGAAAACCGATAATACCAGTCCTGAACCATCCATGCTTCTGGGAGAGAAAACCAGCCCACAGATAGACAAGTCCCTTTCAACTTCCCACTGCTGGTTCCCCTTAAGGTATTTTCTTCTCCTTTTTTTACCTTCTCCTTTTAAATGGTTTTAAAATCTATTTTAAATGGATTTTATATTGTTCTATCATATTTTTATGTTGTGAAGTGCTCTGAGTGCCAAAGGGTGGTGACAGGAGCACTATAGAAATAAAAATGTATTTAATTTATTTTTATTTCTATTATGCTGCCCTTTTCTGACTACTCCCAGGAACTGAAATACTAAGTCTCTTACTTCTCCAGTCATGAAGAAAAGAAACACACACACAAAATGACCTGACAGTAACTGTTGAAAAGCAGCCTGGGAGGTATGAAATTTCTCATTCACTTTACTGATAACTCAAAAAGTCAAAATGGTTAGCTATTTCATTCCTCAGCTTAGAAAGGAGGAAGGTAATAGCGCTGCACAAAGTCCTGTCTTTACTGGAAACAATGAGTCATTGGGGCAGTTTTAGAATGCACAGGCTTTCTCCTGGACTTCAAAGTCCTGGTTTTAGAATACTCACGCGCGGGGGGAGATTTAGATGCTCTCATCCCCCACCCCCTCAGAAGTTGCCCAGACGCCATTGTAAACAGCAACACCCAGCAACTCCTGTATGTGTTGAGACCTGTATGTGTTGTAAATCCTCTGCTACTGGGGACTTATAAGTCCAGGTCTCAAAACAGCAGTGCCCCGGACTCCTGTATGTTTACAATGGCATCAGAGCGACTTCTGGAAGGAGGGGGGGTGAGCATCCAAAGCCCTCTCCATGGGGGTAGGGTGGCCAGATATGCAAATTTTGGAGAACACTTATGAGAAACACAGGTTGCAGGGCAGCACTGGCTCCAGTGCAGCCCTGCAACCTGTATTTCTCATGTGTCCTCTAAATTTGCATATCTGGCCACCCTACCCCCGTGGGAGTTTATCAAACCTGGACTTAGTCTAAAAGTTCCCAATATTTGGTGTCACTAAGGAACGGTGTATGAGGATCCCAGCCATGAGGTGAGGTCAGGCCAGGGAAAGAGTCAGAGCAGAGCTAAGGGACATCATTCAAGCCAGGCACCTGGTCCTTGGGGAGCAGATAAGAGGCACAATCTGATAGCCAGGCAGGGTGAGAGTCCAAGGAACCAGGTCAAGCAGTGCCCAGAGGAGGGGAGTAGCAGCTGGGAGGAAGGAAGCAAATTGAGCATGTTGAAGAGCTAGGTCTCTGGTTGTTCAGACAGAGGGTTGTGTGACCTAAGAAACTATATAGGAGTCCCTGGCTAATCAGGGTGTAGATCATCAGTGACCAATCAGAAGCCTGGCTTGCAAGAGACCATAGGGCTGTGGTGCCACTACTTCACCATAGTAGCCTGATGGTAGTGACTCCTACTGCTGCCTATGCACCCAGACGTTCCAGGTTTGAACCCACCTTCCCCTTGGATCCTGACATTGGGAAACACCACCGTTTCTTTATTTTTTCCCAATCAAAAGTGAGCCAAACCTAAGCAGAGCCCAAATGCTCATTCAGCCCAACTAAGAGGGGTTCACAGTCCAGGAGCCCAGTGAAACTCCGAGCTTCGCACTTACACAGTGAAGCTTATTTTATAGGTGGTACTTAGAAGAGTACCGTTTTATTCTCTACAGTCAGATCCTTAGAAATGTCCCAATATACAGGACTTCATTTGTACCAGGCTTGCTAGGGCTCAGTCCTGGCAACTCTTTTCATGCCAGAGCCCAGCCGCAGTAACTCTTTCAGACTCTGCTGCTACCACTGCTCTGCCGGATCTCACCCATGACTGCATGAAGTAGGATTGTGCCTAGGGGTTGATGCTATTGCTGCCACCGATAGGTTCTTTGCCAGTGGCAGCACCCCCCGCCTCCAGCCTCAGCCCCCATCAAAATTTATCCGGCCCTGTACCAGGGGTGGCAGAGAAGAGGAGAAAGGCTGGTGGAGTAGCAGGGTCTAGCAGGACAGCTGCACACACCCCTCAAATGGTGGGACTTCTGGGGCAGCTCTGGAAGCAGGAACGGGACAAATACACACAACTTGTGCTTCAGCAAAGCGCTACAGAACGACCCACTATCCCATTCAAAGTCCAGTCAGTAAGATACTCAGTACAAGTCATCCTGGTCCTCTCTAGAAGCTGAAGCACCAAAAGCTCTATGATATTCAACACCAGTGCTCAAAGCAGTGGGGACTTATTGTCATCTCGCAGTAACAACTGGGCATTATGGTCTCATTATTTTAAGGTGGGTATTTTGTTTTGCTTGGTTAGCCTATTTCTTTGCTTGGTCATCTAGTAAGAAGGGAAGAGCGTAGGAAAACACCTTGCCATCTTTGTGATCTACCTATGTCTCCCTCTCTAGCTACCTGAGAACATAGGCCCATGAGAGAGTCTGAGAGTTAGGAACCCAGCAGGGAAATGTAAATCATTCATTTTCCCAGGTCCCAGTCTCTGGCTCCCTGCAGCTCAGTTAAGCAATCACTAAAGGTGCAATTACATTTTTGCAAAACAGGACAAATCATTTATCATACCGGAGACAATTTTAAAAAAATAAAATACTTTCCCACTGTTATTTTTGAGAGTAGTAACGGCTGTTGTTCCTACAGAAATATTGCATCATTACAGAGACTATCACTGGCAGGTTCCATACAACACAGTGCTTAGCCTCCCCCCAACATCATTCTGCCAAAGCACCTCAAACATTATTTGCAGCACCCCCTGCAATTCTAATCCCATAACGCTGCTAACAAAACTACTCCCTTCTCAACCACCCCAGAGTCTCCTGCTTCCTAAACTGTCTTTTCCCCTTCACCCATGCTGCCCCCTATGTTTGGAACTCCCTCCCTGAATACATACACACTGCTCCCTTCTTCCTGACTTTCAAATCCCTCTTAAAAGCCTACCTCTTCTGTCCGGCTTCCCTAGCTCCTTACCCCTTTCGATTGCTCATTTATCTCTCTCTCAGCCTTCAGGATCCCTTCCTTCCTTTGTAACTGAACTAACCACCGGCACCTGCAACTTCTCAACTTCATCCACATATCCCTGTCTCTCCCTTTGTTTCCCTCCTGCTTGTCTCCCCTCCTTTGTCCATCCTAGACTATATGGAAAATTGTACAGGATAGAGGCAGAAACCGGTCTCTAATCACAACGGTGTAGTGCTAGGCACATAGCTGACACTACAATAATAATCTGCAGGACCACCCAATAGGGTGGTACTTACATTATTTATTCATTTATTTATTTATTTAAAATAACTCACTTTATCCCGTGCGGTGGGGGTTGCAACACCTAAAAACAAAGTATAAAATTGTCATTAGTGGTGTTGTTATTGCTCTCACCTCCAGCCAGTCTGTTATGTCTGATTAACTCCACCTCCCATCCTCTCATCTATCATACAGTCTCATCTCCACAGTAGTCCAATACTCACCTCGTGTCTTTGTGTTGAACCACTCTGTCTGTATGGTGCCCAGATACCAGACCTAGGTGACGAGCAGAGAGTAAAGCACTGAGCAACCTTTTATCATTAGCAGTAACATTCAGGACAGGTACACTTCCTCTAGAATTCCTCATTACTCATAGGGGAGGGAGAGAGAGAGAGAGAGGTATTTGCTTTTTGGCGTCACAGAAACTGTTCTGGGCTGGAGCACAAGTAAAAGTTGTTGAGCTGCCAGGCTTGGTGAAGTTGTCAAACCAGGAGATTTGCTGAAGGGCCATGGTGTCACTGAGAGGGTAAAAAAACAAAACAAAACAAAAACCAACCACACAAACCAGACACTGTGGAAACTTAAAGAGGCTTGTGGCTTGTTTACATTTAAGGTGGGCCGATTGTGACATTACCTCTTCACTTGCCTGCCCCGAGCTGATTACAGGAGGGGCGGGATACAAATTATAGAAATAAAAAAATAAAAATAAATCGTGCATCAAAAGGGGAGTAGTCTAGAAAAGAACTGGCTGTACCAGCTCAGGTGTAAGCACTATGTTGAGACACAAAACGAGGTGTGTAGCTCCAGTGCTAGATTCAGGGAAGCCTGTGTAAAATTGCTGCGTGGGCCCCCTTTTAAGATTGGTATTGTTGGGCGGGCCTCTGTACACTGCCCTCCTTCTCCTGATTTGGCCCTGCTTAGTTACACAAAAGAGTCATCACTAGAAGGAGAGGACAAAGAGTATACGAGTAAGGGTAGTTAAGAAGGGATGGGGCACAGGAGAGGTAGAGCTTGGTCCATGCTGGATTGCTGGTTTAGGAATGACATCAGCTTAGATACCTGTCCAAAAATGTACCAATTATGCTCACGTGCTGAATTCACCCTGGCATACAGTGTGTATTAACTTGTGGAACTCATTCTCAGAGAATGTTCCGAAGGCCAATAGCATAACTGAGTTCAAAAAAAGGATTGGATAAAGTCTTAGAGATTACATCCATGAGGTTACTAGTCAAGTTGGTCAAGGAATGCGACCCTTGACAGTTGGGGGCTGGAAACGTATAGCAGAAAATAGATTGTTCCTGTTGTACACTTTTCTAGAGCAACCAAAACCGGCCACTGTCAGACAGGATGCTAGGCCAGATAGACCTTTTGTTTCATTCAATATGACACTTATACCTACAAGATATTGGGATAACTGCAATCTTTGGTGGACAATCAACAGAAGTATTTTTGCCTGTGGCTACGCTGTGTGGTTCAACTGGCAAAAGGACATTATGATCAACAGAATGCAGGCAGGGCCCAACTCAACACCAGCTGCTAGAGTTGCCAACTCTCTCGTTTTCACCTGAAGTTTCCAGACTCCAGGGGAAGCCCTGATTTCTTTTGAGTCAGCCAGGAGTACCCTCAGTAACCCAGAGAAATCAGAAACCCAGAAAATCCTTTTAATCAATCAGTTAATACCTCTTTATCATGGAAGCATAAAAGACCTATCCTCCTGGCTTACAGCAAGATACTTTTATGCACCGCGCACCCTTGCTAATGGGGAAGGAGTCTCAATCGCCACTCCCTAGCTGTGGTCTGCATTGCAGGCATCTCACTTCTGTCTCACCCCCCACTGCCACTACCTCCTGGAGGTCCCCCGTGTTAAGCGGGGGGCCACGATGGAGAGGGCATTCTCGGTAGTGGGGCCGCGGCTGTGGAACTCCCTTCCGGAGGAAGCTCGCCTGGCCCCAAGCCTGTTAACATTCCGGCGAAACTGTAAGACCTGGCTGTTCGCCCAGGCCTTTGGGAGGGAGGGTGAGTAGGGGGGGGGGGTTTAGTTCCCCCACCTATTGTTGGTTTTAGATTGTATTTTAGCCCTGTTTAATATTTTTATAATATTTATGATTATTTTTAACTGGTTTTATTGTATTTTAAAATGTTGGAAGCCGTCCCGAGCTGCATGGCAGGAGGGGCGGGGTAAAAATTTATAAAATAAAATAATAATAATAATAATAATAATAATTACTACTGCACCCTTCTGAACACGGAGCCTGGGGCAGCTCCCGCCATGCCAATTACAAGGGTTCTGGGTCTAGCTCGAGTGGTAAATAGTAACCTTGTGAAAGAGTGGACAAAGGGCCTACTTAGCTGCTTTCCAGCAAGCTGCGCACCAACTCCCAGATCAGACTTCACCGAGTGGGTCAAGGGCACATCATGAAGTGGACTGCCCAAGTTGGACCAGGAAGGAAGAGCAGACACTGACTAGCCAGACGAGGACAATGCCGATTGCCTGGCCACTTGGTTCAAGTCTCCAGATTTGCTTCTGATAAGATCAATTTGTTTGGTTTTTCTCCTCAGAGTGAAGATGCTCTAAAATAGGGATGGGGAACTTTTTCCTTCCCATGGCTCGTTTCAAAAATCAGTATGAGCTCCCTGGGCCAAACAGATGTTGGAGTAGGTGTGCTTAAGGGATGTGCTCAGGATGGGGGACAAAGTATATAATCCATTTATTGTTTATGCCGAAGGTCATAACAAAATCCATAAAAGAACACACAGTATACATCAGCATACACATATAATACCATAACACTCAATAAATTCATAAAACAGTTAATCTGACTCAACATACAATAAAGCAGAGTACTGACAAAATAAAAATTAACTACCCAGATTCCGCAGTTCTCCTGACTGGGTGATCCATAGTCCCCTCTACTCATCCCTATATCGAACCCCTCCTGTAGGTTCCTCCTTTATCCATGCAAGGGGCACCCCACCCCTTGCTAATATTAGCATCCCCCAGGCAGGACTAGAACACAATACATCATACCACAAAGATAGCCTAATCCTGAATGGGCTCTTTATAGGCAGCCCTTGCCCTGATGAAAATTTGGCATAATTTAGCAGTTGCCCTTGCCATTGCCGAATCAGTGCTACCAAGTAGCTTCAGCACCAAGCCCACCAGGTCAATACTACCACTCCCCCCATTTGGGATAAATTCACCCAAAATCATTGCTCTTGCACCTGCCAAAGCTGGGTAGTATAACAACACGTGACTGGGGGAGTCCATTTCGGGAAGCTTGCAGAGCAGTGTCTCTCCTCTCTAGGGATGCACCCCCATCTTCCCTCCCTCATTTCCGACGGGTATACATTGCACCTCAAACAGGTGAAGGCTCTGCGGCAGCTGGAATCCTGCCACTGATATAGATAGTTGAGCTCCCCCCCAGCACAACTCGGGAGGGTGGTACACAGGGGCAACCTTCTTTTCTGCAAGCAGCGCCCTTTCTCTTTGCAGTTTCTGATCCATTATTCTACTTATCAGTAGGGACTTGGCTCCCTCGAGGCCCGCATGCCCCAGTATCTTCCCTGGGGGCGAGGCGCAACCAGCCACCTCGGCCCTACGCCGCTTCTGCTTCTTTGGAACTGTCCCCCCAACCTCTCCACACTAGCCAGGGAAAACGGGATAAAGCCCTCCCGGCTCTCTCCTAGGGACGCGCCCTTATATAAACTATCCTCCAACACGTGGCCCTTGGCACGCGCACAAAGCACCGCCACAGGCTTGCCCCTTGCCCTCCTAGCTGGAGAGCACGATCTTCCTATATCCCATAGTCAATTTCCTTGCCTGACCCGGTCAATAATAACTCCTCGCCTAACAGTCTCACTCACTTCTCTCGCCCAAAGCCCAAAAATGGCGTGAACAAATCGCGCCTAGCTGAGGCTCCAGGCCCTGGGGCCGGGTAGTGCCGAAGGGAGTGCAAAAGTGCACGTCCTTGTGCGCGCAGCCCTTCGGCGTGCAGCCTAGGTGCGCACCTATGGCG
The DNA here is from genome assembly GCA_003113815.1 of Sphenodon punctatus. Lineage (NCBI taxonomy): Eukaryota > Metazoa > Chordata > Lepidosauria > Sphenodontia > Sphenodontidae > Sphenodon > Sphenodon punctatus. Next base: position 2,106,758 of record QEPC01000841.1, on the reverse strand, counting down.
CGGCTGTAGGCTGACTGCTGTTTTTCTGTCTTTCAGCCTCGCAGGCTCTGCCTCCCCTCAGGTGCCACAGCCGCTGTCAATAACAGGTAAGTGGTAGAAGAAAAAACAAACTTTTGAGCGCGGAAATCCCTGTTCCTCTGCACAGCGGCCGTAGGCTGACTGCTGCTTTTCTGTCTTTCAGCCCGCAGGCTCCGCCTCCCCTCAGGCGCCACAGCCAGTGTCAATAACAGGTAAGTGGTAGAAGAAAAAACAAACTTTTGAGCGCGGCAATCCCTGCTCCTCTGCACGGCGGCCGTAGGCTGACTGCTGCTTTTCTGTCTTTCAGCCCCACAGGCTCCGCCTCCCCTCAGGCGCCACAGCCGGTGTCAACAACAGGTAAGTGGTAGAAGAAAAAACAAACTTTTGAGCGTGGCAATGGGGGAAGAAGTAGAGAGTTCAGCTCATGGATCAATACCATGAACTAGTGCATGCCCTCATCTGCACTCCCTTCTCCTGAACTCACTCTTGCAGTACTTCACGGGAGAGAGTGGGTCCATGGGGCATATTTAGGAATTGGAAAGGGGCCAATTAAAAAAGAGATACATGGGCTGCATTTGGCCCCTGGGACAGAGGTTCCCTACCACTGCTCTAAAATAAAATACCACCACCACTAAAACATATATATAAAATACTTGTTTAAATCCTGTGGCTCAGAAAATAAGTCAAAATGATTGATTGTTTTACCAGCTGATCCGTGTTTCCCACACACCCTTTCCTTTCTCTCTCCTTCATGAAGAAATTACAGAAACATGGTACTCGCCCATGCCTCCCCCCTTCCTCCTGCTGAACTGCAGTTCCATGCTTTTCCACCACCTTTTCAAAGCCTAATTGCTAAGCCCTCAGGTTGGCTGGTGGTGGCTAGGGAAAAGAGGGAAGAGAAGCCTTGAAGTCATGAACTTTACAGGATGTTAATTCCAAAATAGTGAGCCCTTTTATTCCCCTGGGCCCAGGAACAGCTTTTAAGGATGTTAATGGACAAAAAAAAATCCCCATCATTATCCACACAGCTTTTTCAGTGTACAATCAATAGTGGGTATTGTGTCACTGGGCTGGTGCACTCTGTCCATGTGACAAGACTTAGCCTGGGTTGTGGAACACAGGGCATATTTGTAACACGTGCTTCATTCTCCAGCTACTTAATGTAGGAAGGTGTTTAAAAGTGGAGGAAGAAGTTTTTCCTTTAAATGTACTAAAACACTGGTCTTGTGCCAGAGGCGGCGGTGCTAGACCAGATCCTTCTTATGGGGTTTCCAGTAACCAGCTCCTGAGCATTTGGGGTTTTTGTTTTTCCCATTCAGATGTTTTGCATCATTGGGAGAAGGACAGTTGACTGGGAAAGCACAGCATTGGTTGCAGTAGCTATAACCAGGCAGTGCACTATGCCTGCTGAACATGTGTCCCCATTTCTCCAGATTCCTGATCTGTAGCTTATTTGTTGCTACTGTTACACAGAATGTTACTGGACAAGCAATCCTGCACAAACAATCAGAACGGCAGGAAGGAAGGCACTTGGGGGTGGATGCATTGGGAATGAGACTTCCTGGGGTCCTGGCTGGCTCAGCAGTGCCATCTCCAAGTGTTAGCTCAACCCTCTGTTCTCCCTTGTCACTGCTCTGCCCCACGCTTTCTGGTTGGCTGCTCATCCAGGTAAAATTCCAACCAGCAACCACAGAAAGTTGAGTGGCACAATGACGCACTCCCCCTTCCCCCTTGCTCCTGATCCCAGCCCAGCCTTATTCTTACTCCTGATCCCAGCCTTGCCCCAACCTGCCTGTCCTCTACCTGCTGCCTGCTAGCCCTTGCTTTGGCTCCAATCCCAATCCCAGATCCAGACCTCCTTCAGTTTCCCCAACTCTTGGTTCAACTCCCAATCTCGATGTCCGCTCACATCCTAGATCCCCCCCCCCCTTAACAGTGCATACAGAATAAAGACTCACAGAAGGTCTGAGCAACAAGGGAAAGAGAAACAAATGCCCAATTCCAGTTCTGCTACTGAGTCACCATGTGATCTCAGAACAGCCATTAACCTCTTTATTACTCTCTGCATCAGTAAAAAAATTAGGGGCAGGATTTTGCCTACCACACAAGAAGCTGAGAGCATTAGGTTGGCAAGTTCCTAAGTGCAAAGTTTTTATTGCATGGGGAAAGTACATGTGACAAAAGCATGTGTGGAGGTGGTGCAAGGGGTGAGGGTGTGACTTCAGGGCTTTGCTGGGGATCAGTCCAATTCAATGTGCTGAAAACGTCAGGTGTCTTAGAAAAGGATTCCAGGAAATAATATTGCATGCCTACGATCCATCCCTTTGGCTGGGAGATCATGAGAGTACGGGTACACGTAGACACGAGTGCACAGAAGGAAACAAAGTGGGTAGATAGAAAATGAAGTGGGAGGAAGCCACTCACCAAAGTTTGAGAGTCACAAACAGAATTTCTGAAATCAGAGTGTTGCCTCCTGTACCTCCAATTAAACCAGTGACTTTCTGATTCTTGTTAGACCAGGTCTTGTTTCATTAAACCTTTCTGAGCCAATTTGATATTATTTGCCTTCAGGAGACCTGGGTTGGAGATTCTATTGAGTTGAATGGGTATGCAATGCATCCTTTATACCTCTGCAGCATCTTCAAATGCTAAAGGCAGATTGATGGGGTTGGTGTGTGTGTGTGTGTATATGTTTTGTTTCCAATTCTTTAGATTTTGAAATTAATTTTTTGCAAGGTTGTCCGCCCATTGTAATAGGTCTTACATTATCCCAACCCAACTTGAGGTATATATTCATTACTGTTTATTTCCCACCTGCTTCTTCGAAGGGATATAGTATTTATCTTTGGCAACAACTGGAGGAATATATTGTGGGTCTTTTTTTCCAATTTCCTGAGGCTCATATGATCCTGACTGCTGATTTCAATGCCAGAATTGGCAACAATCTTGAGGCCCTGTATTATTAATTATTATTAGCATTTATACAACACCAGCAATGTACCTGGCCCTTTACAAAGAATAAGATAGACACAGGGGAGGGGAGGCGAGGCGGGGGGAGAGACAAGGGATGCAACATTCATGAGAATGCGAGAGCTCAGGTACCCATTCTTGGCTTGGTTTCAGTAAATTGGAAGTTTGCAGATAACATGTGGGGGATAATCCTGGGTGGGGATGGTTAGCAGGAGTTAGGAAGGGCGGAAAGGAAGAGGTGGGTTTTGAGGGGGGACTTGAAGGTGTGGAGGGTGGGGGCAAGGCGAACGAGGGCAGGAAGGGAGTTCCAGGTGTGCGGGGCAGGATGGACCAAGAGACCAATTGGTTGGCTGGTAGATGTTCTAAAGATTCAGGTATGAATTCGGCCGGTCTTATTAGAATGCTTAACCATTTTTCCAGCAGGCCCTTCTTAAATTAGGGCCAAGCCAGGCAGAATGGATGGCACTATTTAATGTATACATTCCTCCTATGACATCCAACTATTATCGAGAGGATGTATGGGAGAATCTAGAGGGAGCCATCTTGGAAATACAAGATAAATATCCTATGGCTGCTACTGTCCTAGTTGGGGATGTCAACATCCCCTTGGGGGCAGGACAGGGAAATATACACTATGAGGAGGACTCTAGCGAATCCTCAATGCCCACGCAGGCTAGAAATCGTATGCAGGCTCAGTTAGAATCTCTTATCCACAATGCCAATCTCACCATAGTGCGGGAAGATATGATTAGAGACCCGGTAAGGGGAAGCACTTTTATAGGTCCACCAGGGAAGAAGTGCCATTGATTTAATTATAATAAATTCTGCAGCCGTGGGCAGGCTTCATAAATTCCTGCTGACGCCCAGGCCAGAGAGTGACCATCTAGTTCTCAGTGTGGACATTATAGGCCAGAGATGGGTTAACTCCGTAGAGGTGGAAAATTCTGGCAGAGAGATAGCTAGGTAGGTCAGAAGAATCCCCCAGACCTCAATGATTGTCCACGTGCATGACTTATGTGCTACTGACAAGCTTAAAGGGCTGAGCTCCCAAATACAGGCTGCACAGGATTTCTCAATTACTTTGCAGTGCTATGAAGTTGTTAATAGCTTCTGCCAGACATTTCTAGCTAAAAAGTTAAACAATTTCACCAGTAAAAACCCAGCTTATTGCCTCTAGGAGGTGCTGGGTGAGAGACCTCGATTCTGGGAGTCGAGTGAAGTACCTTAAGGATAGAGAATCCATGCACTTATTAAAGAACAAGAGGGCTAGCTATTATAATGGTATATGGGCGCGCTTGGCAGTCGCTCAGAGGATAGGGAATACTTCCTAATTCTGGCGTATTCTTAATGCACTGATTAACCCTCGGGGAGGAGCTACCAGCCCTAGGGTAAGTGGGATTGCTTAGGAGGACTTTTTTAGCCAGTTATACAAGGAGCCCCAGGTGCCGGATGTCCTGATCCAGGTAGCAAGCAGGGGAAGATGAGTTGACCTCGATCTCTGAGCTAGAAGGGGGGTTCTTTTCTAGGGATGTGATCCTTAATTTATTCTCCTCATTAAAAATCAATAAGGCTCCTGGACCAGATTACATCACATCATAGATGCTGCAGGCAGCACCGCACTGGTGGGCACCTCTCCTGCATAGCATATTTGATGGTATCAGTAGGCATATGAAGATCCCCTCCTCCTGGCAGCAGTGTTGGATTATTCCATTCTTTAAAAAAGGCTCGGCTACAGACCCAGCTTGCTACCGGCCCATTAGCTTACTCTTGGTTGTGGGGAAATTATTTGCTAGATGTTTGTTGAAAGAACTTCAGATGTGGGTGGAGAACCAGTCAATAATTCCCCAAGAGCAGTTTGGCTTTGGTAAAGGCAAATCGACAACTGACTGCTGCTTTATATTGCAGCACCTAAATCAGAAATATCATAAGATTAGGAAGGGCAAGTTATAGTTGGCATTTATAGACTTAACTAAAGCCTTTGATTCTGTTCCCAGGGCTAGGCTATGGGCTAAGTTAACTACTCTGGGGATCAATAGTAAACTCCTGTCACTCATTATACAGCTATATTCCAACAATCAAGCAAGAGTGAAAACCGGTAACCATCTAAGTAAATATATTGTTATTCAGAGGGGAGTTAGACAGGGATGTGTCTTGGCCCCACTACTATTTAATATCTATTTGGCAGATCTTGTGAAATGGCTGAACGCAGATAGTACTCATGCCCCCATGATTGGCGGTTGCCATTTAGGAATGTTGCAATTTGCTGATGATCTAGTGCTCATATCCCAGACTCCAGTAGGGCTACAACACCTATTACAGAAGTTAGATGAATACTGTACCCTAAATGGGCTTTCACCAAACCCCAAGAAGTCTAAAATTATGATAGTGGGAGGTCGTAAATCCGCGACCCAGTGGGTAATTACGAAGCAACCACTTCAAGTGGTTACAGCTTTTTCATACTTGGGAGTAACTTTCTCCAGCAAGGGCACATGGGTAAAGCATGTTCAGGGGCGGGCTGCTAAAACAGTCTGACTGGTCGGGGCCCTGGCTAGGGCAGCTCGTCTCTCGCAGGGTGTTACTTTCTCTACCTTTCTTCAGGTGTATAAAGCTAAAGTCCCGCCCTTGGCTGTTTTTGACCTAGATATTGTCCCACACCCTATAATAGCACCACTGGAGAGAACCCAGGATTTATTATTGTGTAGGATTCTCCAAGTGGGAAGGGAGGTTCCGGGGCCGGTACTGAGGGCAGAGACTGGAGTCTTTTCTATCCAGCTATATGGAAAACTCACTTTTACACATTATTGGGTGAGATTGCTTTTACTACAGGAGGGATCACTCCCTCAACTGTGCCTCCACGAGGAATTAGGATACTCTGATCCTCGAGGCTATCCAAGGCTTGGCTATTTGGGCTACCTTATCCAGAGCCTGGGGTTTTCCTTTGCCTATTTCTCAGGTAGGTCCTTAGTAGGAATTCAAAGGGACGTGCAGGCCCCTCTAGGAGATATGGTTCGGCAAGAGGATATGGCAGCCATTGGGGCCTGGAGGGTTGCTCCCTGGTTCGATTTAGTTAAGCTCAGCTGGGGGCTGGAGGGTTATTTAGATGCGTTATCCAATCATACCTTGCGAAGGAATTATACATTCCTATGGTTCCATCTGGTATGGACCACGGTGGTTGAGGGGAGATACAGGAGGGTCCCTTATGCCAACCGACTGTGCTCCTGCCCTCGGGGAGGGGTGGAAACAGTTGAGCATTTTCTCCTTTTCTGCCCCCATTATAAAGAGCTTAGGGCTGTTTGGCTTCCCCCCCCCTTTAACAATCTGGCGCATGTGGAGCCTGGTCAGGGATATAGGGGGCTTCTCTCCCTATCAAAAAAGGAGGCTTTAACTGCCCTGGCAATCTTCGTACGGCTGGCCTCCCAGAAACGGAAAGAGTTATCCAAATTATAAGGCAACTACAATCCTCCCCAGCAGCCTTGTGAGGTAAATGGCAGAGAATGGGAGTTGTATGAATCTAAGGATGTATACTAAGCGAAATAAGAACTGCCTAATTATATTGTTACTATGGGGGATTGTAGTTTATATCAAGTGGAATATACCAACTCAGGATATCTTGTAAACTGCTATGGGAGTATTGTAACAGGAGATCTATATATATGTTTTCCCTATAAGGTGGTTTTTTTCGATACCAAGTTGTAATGGTGGATAATGATCGCTGGTATTTCATACAACAGTGTATTTGTCAAGTCATCCTGGAATTTTACTGATGTGTTTATTGTATTTTATTTTTGATATTGGCAAACGACAAAAGCTATGCCTAAATAAATATTATTATACTGCTTAACCATTTGAATCTCCAAATACTAAACGGGCTTGCTCAGGGGGACAGGCCTGGGGAATTGACATATCTATCTGATAAAGGGGAAGTGTGATTAATTATTGCATTTTCTCCCTGGGTTTGATTCCCCAAGTGGAGGAATTTGTTGTTGGCTTGCATCAGCTGAGTGATAACCAACCTCTGCTTTTACAACTACAAGTATGTTCTAGTATTAGAACTTCTGTTAGATATGCTCCACTAGTAGACCAATCCATGTCCCTAAATAAATACACTTGTCCAAAATGGAGTTCGGCTATGAACATGCAAGTCCAAAACTTTTTTGTACTTTCCGATATTTCTATCTTTTGGGAATCGTGTTACTGGCACTAATGATGGGCAACTGAGTAAAGCCTTTGAGTATTTTTTCCGCAGGCTTAAACAGATGCTGGAAGCCAATAAGAACAATAAGGTGCATACAAATTGGCATGAACCTGGTTGGTTCGATAAAGAATGCTCTATTATGAAAGCTAAATAGCTAATATCTATTTGGCATATAGGTGCTCTGATCTCACTAAGGTCCCAAGGGAATTTTACGAGCTAAAGAGAGACTAAAAGAAATGTATTATTATCTATAATAAAAAGGTTTCCTATGTTAAGGACTTCTGGAAAGAACTCGCTATTAAAGCCAAGAAAAAAGAAAGTGCTGGATTTTGGTGCAATGGGGAGGTGTAAGAATTTGACATATATTTTAAAATATCCCTAACACAACGTGGAAGTTGTACTATGACTCCATTTACAATCAGGTGATATTGGATCCTGGTGACCCAATTTTGCTGATATTTCTGCCAGACTGGCCTCAGACATCTTATGATGAAATAAGGAACCTAATAGAGCAGCTAAAGCCCGGTAAGGCACCTGGTGAAGATTTGATTCCATCAGAACTCCAGAAGGAGCATATATAGTATGGTGGACTATAGGCTACCCTATTCTCCTATATAGACAGGACTGGGGAAATTCCTTAAGGCTGGAAAGTAGCTATAGTGGTACCTATTTATAAAAAAGGCAATAGGGCGCAACCATGTAACTATAGACCTATTCGTCTTTTGGGTATTATTGGGACGCTGTATGCTAAACATCTTCTGATTAAATTAGAGCAATGGCAAAATGAGGAACATATACTTTTTGACGAACAAGTAGGGTTCAGGAAGGGACGATCTACCTTGGACCACTGCTTTATTCTTTTGCACCTGATTAGTAAATACACCCAGTCTAGCAGCAAATTGTATGTTATGTTCCTGAATCTAAAATTGGCATTTGATTTAATACCCAGGTCTAAATTATGGACTAAACTAGGAAAAACTAATATTGACAGACGACTTTTGTTTCTTATGAGATCGCTATACAAGGACACCACTCTTCATGTTAAATTAAACCAACAGGGCTACCTAACTGACCCAATTAGATCTCACTCAGGAGTCAGAAAGGGCTGTATTTTGGCCCCAGCATTATTTAATTTTTATATAAACGATCTGATCCCTGCAGTATCTCAGATGAGAAATCATCCTCCCAAGCTGGGTAACAGACATTTGTCATGTCTTTTATATGCAAATGATGCTGCACTGATGTCAAGGACCCTAGTGGGAATGAAATGAATGAATGAAAATTTTATTTAGCACAGGCTTTCGCCATGGCCAAAACAGAAAACAAAAAACAGACAAACATATATACATACAGAGAAAAAAATATATAAAAGGAACAATTGTATATAAAATATCCACATATTTCCATATAGTGGGAATGAGACGCACTACAGAACCATGCTCTGCTCATTGTCAGTTCATTAATCATGATAAAATTAAGGTGGTGGTCTTTTCTAAACAGCAGCATAACCATGTCTGGACAATTGATGGGGAAAAGATAGAACAGGTTTCCTCATTTCGTTATCTAGGCATGACTTTTCAATCAAGAGGAACTTGGTAGATGCAAGTGAACTCAGCAACTGAGTAGGCTAGCAAGAGTGCTTTTGCAATTAATCGTTGCTTTTGCGCACAAAAATCCCAACTGATTATACCAGCAATTACAGTTTTCTCTACCAAAATAGGAGGACAGTTGCTGTATGAGGCTCATCTTTGGGGCCTGGATAAAATCTTGGACACAGAGGGTGCAATCCAAATTTTTGAAAAGATTACTGAAACTTCCCCCAGGTACTTCTAATGCGGCGCTTAGAAGAGACACCGGTAGAGTTTCTCTGGCATACCTTATTTGGCGTGCAGCACTGAATTACTGGCTCAGACTGTCTTTCTTAAATCCAGAAGGCTTATTGCCATTGATTTTTTCTGATAGTTTTGCTTGTGTCTGGATTACCAAAGTACAGGACAAGATCAAGTATATGGGGCTTTCTATCCCTTATTTAATACCACAGGGATATGCAAAGGCCAAAGTGGAAGTTCTCCAACGACTTTTAGATATTGAATATCAAAATGAGACATCAATGATACGAGAAGCAAGTTCTCTCGTTGGTTACTTACGTGTAATGGCCAAGGGGGAGCTCAGCGCAAAATATCTGGTCACTCTCCTTTCTCCCTCACAGAGAGCTATGTTCCTCAGGGCGAGGCTAAATATCTTTCCATCTGCCCTGTTAGAGGGCCGGTACAAGGGTATCCCACTTTATCTATGAGTTTGCCCTTGTGGATCAGTTGAGGTGGAAACAGTTGCCCATATTCTACTGTACTGTAGATTATATGTTGGCACTGAGGCTACTTGTCGGCGCACCCCAATGAGACACGGAGACATATGTTGGTTTAATGCTGGCTGCATTCTTTATCATCATCAGTCAACTAGAGAGGCCTGTGGGTAAATCGCCTGGCAAATCTGGGTCCAGTATGCTAGCTAAAAACAATAACCTTATTAATTTGGTCACTGACGTGGATGTGCCCTCCAGCATCAGTGCCGCTCTCCATACGCTTCCCCCTTCGACAACACCAAGGTTCTGGCCAATATGGGGGAACAAGCCCAACTCTGGGCACGAACCAGGGGGTAAGTGGTTTCTGCCTGGTGAACAGCGCATGTCCTTTCTGGCCATAGAAACCCACCCCTCCCAGGGTCATGACCCCAGCGTGTGCTGCGCCCCGCCTCACGCTGGGTATCACTTCCCCATCTCTTAAGGAGAGGTCTCATCCTATCCTACTTAATTCCTATTTAACCTACTATTGCATACTGGACCCCTGCCACAAAGGGGAAGACAATCTCTTGTCATTCCCTGCCTCCCACTGCCTCTCAAACCAAAGACTCCAAATGCTGGGCTAATACCTGAATATAAAGTTCATTGCCAGTCTCCGATAGGTGGACACCATCTTCTCTGAATAATTCTGCCCTTCCACGGACTAACCCAGGGTGTTTGATCACTGTGTCGGTCATACTCCTCACCCACTTATCTCTCTACTTACATTGCGCCTAGCTCTATCTACTCTGCCAGGTTTAACTGCCGTGTCCCAATGAATTCTGGGCAGTAAACTTGTCCATACAATATGAACCCTATTGAACCAACTTCTAACAAATCCTCCTTAACTTGTATGATTAAGTTAATCCCTTTACGGGTCGGGAGGTCATTCTCCCCTAAATTAACTATAATTACCTGTGGCGGTGGGGCACCCCTCATGGCCCCCAGTGTTGGCAGTAACTGATTCCACTTCATCCTGCTTTTTCCTAGCCACCTTATCACAAATCTGCTTCGCATCCCCAAGTGCAACCCCCAATGGCTTGTCCGGGCCGCTCTGTCTGCCCAGCGCACCACGCTGTGCCCCACGATCCATACCACCCTTTTTGCTGATCTGCTCGGTGAGGGTCCTGAGGAAAGAAACAAGAATTACTGGCTCTGGTATGGTCGGATATATTTTCTACATGTTTTTGATCTCCATCTTCCTACTGATTTAATTGCTTCAACCGGCAGCCCAGTGGCAGCTGCTGTAGTAGTCGCCCCAATTCTGAATGAATGGGACCCAAAGTCCCCTGGGTTGAAACCTGCCCCTCTTAAATACAACTTTCATTACAGCAGTAAATTGAAAACACGTGTGCCATTCCTTTCTGGTGCACAAATAAATCCCCTGGTACCGGCGGGCGGATACTCCAAGACCTTCGCATCTGTTCTACAGGGCATATGTCCTTATTACCGCATTGGTGCAATTGCAACCTTTGCCCTTTCTTTAGTTGATCAGTTTTTGAATATCGCAGATGCAACTTGATGCGGCGATCGGTCCATCTGACATCCCGCATCCTTAAAGCACGGGCGGAGGTGTCCTTCCGGGATGCAGGGACCACTTCACTGATTCGGAAGCCCTCAAAATATGTCATGACATACGCTGCAGTGAACAGCTGCGTTTCGAATTTATCTCAACAAATGGCTGGGAGGAACCCTATCAGCTGAGCCAATACTGGTGGTGTTATTGGGGATCGAATTACAGTAGCCACAACCGAAGCCCTCGTCCAACTCTCAAACGTAAGTTTGAGGAAGAACCCGTTATCTGGAGAAGAAAATCCATTGAGCCTATTGATAAAAACCAGTGCCGCCACGTTTCCTTTAATGGTCCCCACCGCTAGACCCGTGTCATGGAGTTCGATAAACTGTATTACCTCATGTTCTTTTATGGGGAGATCATTCCCCATCCCCTGTCGTGCTCTAAACTGCTGGAACTCTCTGTAGGCCCTCCCGTAGGCAGCCTGGGTTCTGGGGGCCAATGATCCCTGTATGATGTTCTGCATCTTTACTTCCCAAGCTTCCATATACCTGGTGGGAGGGGATCTGCCAGCTCCCTGGCCTCCGGCGCCAATTCCCGGAATCGTTTCATCTGAAGCCAAGAAAGGGCATTGGCTATGCCATTGTTAACGCCAGGTACATGCCATGCAGAAAACAATGTGTTGTTCTTCAAACACAACCCCACAAATGCCCGAACCAGATGCATGACCCTTGGTGACTGGGATGTAAGGGTGTTGACCACATGTACGACTGCCATGTTGTCGCACCAGAATAAAACCGTCCGATTGGCAAACTGCAGTGTCCACAGGAGAACTGCTACCACGATCGAAAAAAATTCCAAAAAGGTCAAGTCTCTGGTAACTCCCAGCTCCTGCCATTCCCGTGGCCATGGGGCAGCACACCAGTGTGTTTGAAAATAGACCCCAAATCCAGCACCCCCCGCTGAATCGGAGTGCACTTGTAAGTCAGTCTTCAGCAACCACTGCTCCCTCCAAAAACTGATCCCATTGTACTCCTGGAGAAATTGGAGCCAAATACCTAAATGCTCTCTCATTTCTTTAGTTACCCTCACCCTGTAATGGAGCTGTAGTTCATCTCTTAGTTTGCCGTATAGTCTGGAGAGAAAAGCACTTCCTGGGGCAATGACTCGGCATGCAAAGTTAAGACTACCTATTAAAGATTGCAGGGCCTTTACTGTTCTTTTTTTCACTGCCATGCACACATTTACCTTGCTTTTAATGCTCTCTAATTTATCAGCCGGTAGTCTGGACAACTTTAATTTTGTGTCAAGTTCAATCCCTAAATAAGTGATAGTTGTACTTGGTCCTTCTGTTTTTTCGGGGGCTAACGGGAATCCCAATTCACTTGACATTTCTTGAAATGACCACAGTGCACGAGCACAATGATGCCCCTCCGGTGGGCCAATTATCAAGAAATCATCCAAATATTTAGTTATCTCGACCGTTTACACTCCCTGCTGGAAAATCCATTCTACAAGTGAGCTAAATCATTCAAATGCATAACGAGATATGGCGCACCCCATAGGTATAGCCCTATCGTAATATGCTACTTCAAAACAGAAACCCAAGAGGTGAAAACTACTGGGATGCACTGGCAGCAGGCGAAATGCTGATTTAATGTCGCACTTTGCCAGGATTGCCCCTTTCCCCATGGCTTTTGCCTTATATACTGCCTCGTCAAATGATGCGTATTTGATGGTAGTTAACTCCTTTGGTATCGCATTGTTTACTGATCCACCCTTGGGGTGGGACAAATGGTGGATCATGCGGAATTCCCCCGGTGTTTTCTTTGGTACTATGCCAAGGGGGGAAACCACTAGGTTGGCCATAGGAGGAGCAGCAAAAGGGCCTGCCACCCTTCCTTCCTTCACCACCTCCTTAATTTTTCTTTGCACTAAATCTTCACGCCGTTCAGTAGATTTTAGATTCCGTGCTACTTTTTGTTGATGTACTGGGTCAGCGGGGATGATAAAACCATATTTGAAACCCTGCACCACATAATCCACTTCGGACTGAACCGGGTGCCCTGCCAACGCCTTTTCCAGGTACTCAATTCGAATTGGAGTCGGTTCTCTTTTGAGGGCGGGGTCCAATTGGGTTGTTCTGACCTGTCTTTTGATTTCCCCCACCCTGTCCATATCTACCCCGCCCCCCTCTCTGTCGGGGTCAGGGGCACATGGATGCCAGATGACTCCCCCAGCAGTTGGAACACGTGTGTTGAAATCTACAAGCCACTCAGGTACAGCGCCCCGCTTTGTTGTATTCCCAGCAAGGCCCGGGGATACCCTGCCCCCATTTCTGGGCCTCACTGCGAAATGGCTCGTTGGCTAGGGCAACACCCCCCCCTCGCACTAGTGGGTGTCCACTGTCGGACCATGGTGCACTTGTGGCGTCTATCATACTTTCCAGCCACAAATCTGCAGCGTGCTTATCCCACTGCATCCCCGGTACATTTGCCGCTCTATGGTGAAAGGCTTCGTCATAGCGTAGCGATGCTCCTGGGGGATCTGTGCCATGTGCTCTATGCACGATGTCTGCATATGTATGCAGCTCCAAACCATGTCCAGGGTCTTTTTGCATTATAAACCCCATGTATACAGTGTACGCTGACGTCCAGTTGTCCCAATTCCTACTGGCTTTAGACCGCCAGAATTTTTCTTTGTCATTTCCTTCTGCATGTTCTGAATGATCGACTATTGAATCACTGAACAGGAGAGCAAAAAGATCGACATATTCCCCTCGCCATATCTTCTCTTTGGTGGCTTGTGTTAAATGGGACCCGAAAGGGGCTGCAACATCTGGGATTGGCCCCCCAGGTGGGTGAGCTAGTCCCTCGGGATGCGGAAGGACAACCTGTTGTGGTGATGTTATGGCCGCCGATGTCCCTGGTAAGGGAGGAAGGGCACCCGGGTCCCTTCTTTCTATCTGTTCGCCTTGAGTAGGCTGGATCCCTTGCCCCATATCTGGAGGTGCTGCCGGCACCACCCATATCCATTTTCCTTCCACCATCCGCAATTGGATCATTTCTTGTAACGGGACGGTGAGCCACCCAGTGGCAAGACGAAGGTGTGAGGGGACATCTCAAAGTGAGCAGCCGGGGGATCGCGAGCTGTGAAGATGGCTAGAGGCCCTGGAGCAGGAGGTACAGTGACAACGCAGATGGTTTGCCCTTGTGGTGGTAAGCCTGGCCCAATGGCTGGGCGCCCCCCAATGAGACTTGCCTCCTGTTCCCTTTGCCTCTGATAGTATCCCCAACCAGGGATTCCTGTAGGGCCTTGTATCCCTATCCTTGGAGGGGGCCCTCCTGCGCCCCCCCTGGGAGGTTATTGCCTCTGCCTCCCTCTAACTGTTGGCTGCCTGTCCTATTCAGTGCACCCCCCCGGGCTCCCGAGGGCTGGGGGGGCCCTCTGCCTTCCATTCTATTGTTGCTGCCCCTTGGGCCCAGAGGTACTATGGCCTCGCCCACGTGACCCATTGCACTCTGGGAGGCCCCTCCCCCCTCCCCCTGGGGGAAGATCTCCTCATGCTCAACTTCATGCGTTGGGCTGCGGTCCCTCCCTGGTAGCGCCGCACTGGTGCCCGCCTCTTCCCAGTAGCGGGCTGGGAGATTGATTGCCCTGCCCCCCCCAACCTCTTGCTCGGCGGATGGGTTCCCCGGCGGGGGGTGGTGCCCACTCTCATGGCTCCTTTTGCCAGTGCCCGAGCCCCGCCCCTCTTCTTCCCCCCTAGTCTCCGTCTCGTGGGGGTCAGCCACGGTCTCACCCGGCAGGGGCAGTTCTTGGGCCCTCAGGAGGGCTTCACAAGCTACCAGGCGCTCGGCTAACTCCACGTGGGACGACTGCCCCGCTGTCCGTCCAGCTCCCTCCTTGTCCTTCGGAGTCTTCCACTTCGTGTGACCCATCTCGTCGCCACAGCTCGCGGCTCTTTCGGCCTAGTCAGCAGCAAGCGGCTTTTGCTGCTGACTCCTTCTCCGTCTGCCGCTGAGCCTCAAGGGGCCACGTGAACTCCGCCCCACCTAGAAGGGGTGGGTTCACGTTACTTCTGCATGCTCCACTTGCCGCACACTCCCTTCAACTCTGCCCAGCAACATAGGGCACTCCGCTGGTCAGCCCTCTAGCGCGCTCCCCAGCAGCGGCCTGTGTCCACCCCGTGCCTCATTCTTCCCAAAGGAGGGGGAGGGCTAGACAAATATCCCGTCGCCGCCATTTTAGCAGCGAAGAGGACTTTTCCCTTTAATAAAATCCTTAGCAAGAAATTCACAGGAGGCTTATTTCTCTTTTTTACTGGCTGATAGTATTCCAGCCATAACCTTTGCTTTGCAAAATTCTTGGCATATGCGTGTAGGACTAGAACAAACTCTCTCAAGGATTGGGGACTGGAATAGGTCAGTTTATTTAAATGTTTTTTAGTTATTAACTGTTCCTTAGTTATGTATTTCACAGGAGGATTGTTTTGTCTGTGTATTTTTATTTGTGTATGATTACTTTTTTTAATTTGTTTGTATATATGCCATGACCTTTGGTCAAGCATCTCACTAAATTAATTCATTAAATCACTCGGAGCCTGACACTTCTCACTCCCAGCTGCCTGTACAGTGGGACAACCCAGAATGCATTGCTCCAAGTGCTGCTGCTGCTGCTACCACTTGGTGTGTGGGTCCCCCAGGGTGTAGCTAGGTTGAAATATGCCCCACACTCCCCCTGCTGCACCAGCTAGGGCATAGCTGTAATCTATATGCAGGTGATGTGTGGGGGTCCTGGTGCAGCTTTACCACCTGCACATACCATAACTACACCCCTGGAATGTGCATCCTTGATAAAATTAGAGAAACAAAAAACCTATGGTTTAAAAAAACTTAGTTAAGACAGCATCATATCAAGCAAACTTTAACTAACCTGGAAATTGTGGGTTAAGGCTTCTGATAGTTTGCACACCTTGTAAGCACTGAAGTGATTGTACGGTGTCACATACTGTGCTTGCTTACAGTCGCTTTTAGACAAGACAAATTTGCGCATGATTGGTGAAAAATGTGCATGTTTTAATGCTCGTTTAAACACCTAAACCATTTTAAATGTGAATTTGCCATGATCGTGTAAAAGCCAAAACCGTCTTGAATGTGATTTTTAAATAATGCACATTTTTAAAAACTGGTTTTGGCATCCCACAATCATCAAAGGGGCTCAAAACCGGTTTTAAAAAATGTGCATTACTTAAAAACCACATTCAAAACGGTTTTGGCTTTTACACGATCATGGCAAATGTGCATTTTAAACGGTTTAGGTGTTTAAACAAGCATTAAAAGATGCACATTTTTCACCAATCATGCGCAAATTTGTCTCCTCTAAAAGCGGTCTTAGGCTCCATGCACCCACACTTTGCCTTGGTCTTTCAGCCCCAATCCTCCTCTTTGCAGGTTGGGGGCAACAGTAAACCTAAGATAGCACGCTCTTCGCTGTCAAATATTACATTGTTACGCTCAGTGTGGCAAGAGTTGTTTTTTTAAAACTTGTATTCCAAATATCCATTGCGAGGCTCAAGATCAAGTACGTCAGCACTGCAGAGGTGACTATGAGCATGTAAATATTCCTGCATCAAACAGCTATATGGGCCAGTTGTTGTTTCATTACAATTAAGTTTATTTTATTTCAGACCATCACATGCTCTAAGCCTCTACAATTTTACAGTCCTCACCTGTAATCCACCAAGCTACCATTTCATTTTCAGATAATAGGAAAGTTGTGACTTCAGTTGCCCCCTCCCGCCCCATTTCAACCCACTAGCTTCCCACACATAGTCTGGACTCCACTACTACTCGGTGATCCCCACTCAACCCCCCCCCCCACAAAACCATGACAACCACTATAACAAGCGTAATAATTTCTCATGGCAAATACTTCTACAAGTGTGTGAAATGACAGCTCCCACCCCCTCAAAAAATACCACTCCAGGAGACAAGCTATTGTAATTCACAATAGGGCAATAGAGACTATCACCAAGAGGGTAGCTATGGTGCTTAATAGTATTATAGTAGTGTATCCCATAGTCTAACACTCCTCCCAATCATGTACATAACCCAACATCTTGATGTTCCATCAATTTCTTATGGCATTCCCCCAATATTTTTGCCAAGTTCCTTCATGCTCTACTCAATCCTTTTGGCCTACTCCCTTGTATTCCACGGTCTCTCCCTGCTGACTTTGTGAGTTCACATCCTCTTCCTCACAAAGATGCATTTCAATTATATTTTACAGTTATTGAGATACAAGTTACTTTCAAATTAGCAGTACTGTTTCCTACATTCCTCCCATTTTAGTCATTGTATACATTTAATGGCAATGTATACCCAATTTCACAACAAACAGTTACATCACCATTCTGCTCCACTTTACTGTTGCCCCCAACCTGTAAAGGAAGAGTACTGGGGCTGAAAGACCAAGGCAAAGTGTGGGTGCATGGAGACTAAGTTGTAAGTGAGCACAGTATGTGACACCATACAACAACTTCTCTGCTTACAAGAGGTGAAACCAGACATGACGCTAACCAACTTTTAAATACTCTTGGTGGTCATTTATGCATGCTTCAGGGCTGCATAGGGCACCAATACAGCCCTGCAACATGCATAAATAACCACCAAGAGTGGTTAAAAAGTGGTTAGCGTCATGTCTGTTTTCACCCAAGGTGTGCAAGTTAAGTCAGGAGCCTTAACACAATTTCTAGGTTTGTTAAAGTTTGCTTGGTATGAATCTGCCTTAAGTTTTTTAAATCATAGGTTTTTTGTTTCTCTAATTCCTTAGGTTTTGTTTTACAATTTTATCTAAACTCCTGAAACTTTATGCACGAAGTAAATAGATGGTGACAGATTTTACATCTATGTTTTGCTGGCATTGTATTACATAAAATAGGACACATGCAGAGATAGTCATGAGATATGCCATTAAAAAAAACAAAAAAAACTTGCAGTACTTGTCAAAAACATACTGCTTGTCCATAATTACATACATATTGACGTGAAGCATAATATAAAACTCAGACAAAAGGTAATCTTTCTCCTTCAATGTACTTTAATGACAAAACTTAATTTAAGTGACTGTTCTGGTGAAATTTCCACACTGCTAGTGAAATCACAAAATGCATGAAAGTCCTTGTGGTACATTATAAATAAGCAACATATTTCTGAAGACACCCCGCCCCCCCCACTACTGGCAGAGCTGATTCTATGGAACGTGCAGCATAACCAGCATTGTTGAAATCCTGGTACTTGTACCAATGAGCTGATTTTCCATTGGCAGCAATCATCGTGTAATGAGTTTGGGAACTGTGTTCTGAGCACTTGACACTTTCAGCCTGCAAGCTTGTGAAGAATCTTGACATTCACACCCTCACAACATGGGTGCTAAAGGACACGGTGTGCTCAGAAAGAGGAGGGCCTAGACCATGGATCTGTGCTGTGGATTCTTCCTGTATTCTTGTGTGTGTGTATGTCCTCCCAGTCCTCTCAGCTCCCTTACCCTGAGATTAGTTTTTGCAGCGCTTGGGGATAGGAATTGAGAATCTATTCCAGGAACTGAGAAGGGGCCGAATAAAAACTAGCCCTAGGCTGCATTTGACCCCTAGGCCTGAGGTTCCCCACCCCTGGTCTAGGCAACAAACTGGTGTAGGGTAGGCAAGGAAGAGGTGGTCAGTAGTCACAGGGGGCTCCATCAGCAGATAAGCATCGTAAATTACACTTGCATATAACTCCCTTCCCCACTCCAAAATATAATGTAGACACATTCATACCAGAAAAGACTGCTGAGAGAAGGAAGGAAAATAAATTCCTTAACTGGTTCCTATGTCAGTGATGGAGCAGGAAATGTTGCAAAATCCCTTTTGATTCTGATGCTGGTTAATCAGCTTTGCCCATTTTTACAGAAAAGTTAATCCTGAACTTTGATGAAAGGGCACGAAAGGAGCTCAGAAAGAAACAAGGGTAAAGTGCTCATTCCTTGGGAAGAATTAGAGCAATAATTATAACAATAATTTAACTGTGTATGGGTTGATGTCCAAAATCACCGTCTCTGGAAAGCAGCAGGGAAGGGTGATGGAGCACCATGAGAGTCACCAATGGGATGGCTATAAAAGATTCCAGTCACGCACTCCCCATCCTTGTGTTACAGAGTCTGATTGACTGCAATGGAGTCAAGATGCAACACTGAATTAACAAAAACTAGCAATAGGTTACTGAACCAACAGGCCTGAAGGAAACAAGTTTTGGCTGGGAAAGTGAAGAGAGGCAACTGGCAACACTATGGCACTGACAGAGAGAAAAGAGTGGTTTGTGCAAGAACCCACATAGCAGAGGCAAGCCTCTGAACAACAACTGGCTTACTCCTGGAGGGCTTAAGTCCTAAAGACCCAGCTGATTCCTTCCCAGCCTGCTCAGGAATGAACGAGAATTACACACGCACACACAAACTCGGGACACTCCTGGGGCACTCCCAAGGATGCAGCATTTTCTGTAAGAATGAAGGAACAAAGGTCTGGAGAATGTACAGCTCTTTGCTTGCTAGTTTGGAGCTGTCTAGAGTTGACCTTCAGCGCTGCTGTTGATTCCCCTGCCACCATCACTGGAGAGGAGAGTATCATAAAGGAACTCCCAAGAGATTTTGCAAATGGGACTGAACGCGACAACCTTTCAGGTACTCTAGCAAAAGTATCCATCTCTGACTTTCCACTACAGCATCCTCAGGTCTGCGGGAGAATCCCACATCCTACCTAACTGGCTACTCTGGAAACCACTTGCATAGGAGCGCAGGGTATTGTTGGTCTTTCCCATCATCCTGCGTTTGCTGACAAATACCTATGGGCTCTTCAATTGGAAGAGACCTGGCCCCCTCTAAAAGAAAAGGGAATTTTGCCATTGACTTTAATGGGACCCAGTGGTCACTACCTTGTTAGCATGTGGGTTTATTTCTAAACATTATAGAAGCACTATAGTAGCTTCCCTATTTTGGGAGACAATTGTAATTGATAGGATGAGTATCCACTTGAAATGAGAAAACGGTGTTCATTTTTTGACTGACAGTGAGAATCCTCTGAAATACCAATTCCCCCCCCCCCCCTTTCCTCTCCTCCGTGTCATAGCACCCTCAGGAATTTGTTACTACTGTAATGATCAATGAAGTGTGCTCGCCCCTCAACCTCAAAGCGCTGGTTTGGATTCGGATTAAAAACAAGCCTCATGCTTAGTCTCTCTTACTTCACATTTTCCTCAGGGTCGTGGAATTCCAAGCTATGCTCTAATACAGGGGTGGTGAACCTCAGGCCCGGGAGGTAAATGCGGCCCGTAGCAGGTTTTTATGTGGCCCCTTTTTACTTTCTGTATCTGGCCCTTGGATCGAGTTCTTACCTCCAATCAGTGACAAACTGAGCCCCAAGGAAGGGTGCAGAGATGAGAGCATCCAAACAAGGATAGGGGACAGTTCCATGGCAAAAATCCATTATTTGGGCCCTCCTTTCCTTGAGTGTGTCCCTTAAGCAGCACGGTTCCAACTTCTGTGTGGCCCTCAGAGCTTGTGCAAGCTTTCAAAGTGGCTCCCAGGAGGGAAAAGGTTCCCCACCCATGCTCTAACAACTGCCTTGTAGTGACTGGGTATCGGGCAGCTCACACCACAGTTATGTGTTTCACCAATGAAAGGCACTAAAATCTAGGGAACATCCTGGGGTCTCACTTGGGCGTGACCAGGAGCACAGAAATAAAAGATGGGGTAAAAGCATAGGGACTCAAGTATGAGGGAGAAGGGATCTAGGCACCACAGACACCCCATTTTGATCATAGACACCTCAGGGCCTGACCCTTAGGAATGAGAGATCCCACTACCCCAGCTGAGACAGCCCAGTGGCACAAAAAGGGGTGGGTGCGAGATCACGAGGGGAACAGGCCTGTCCCTACCTGTGTTCATGAAGGGGACATTAGTGAGCATGGCTTCTGGGAATCGGAGTACAGGCACTCCCTAGAATATTCTGGCTGTACCCCTTTGGGCACTGGATCATCTATGACACAGGCCACTTATTATTATAATAATAAACATTTATATAGCGTCATTCATGTGACCTGGTGCTGTACAGAACATAGAAATAGATGCAGTCCCTGCCTGTGGCTTACAATCTAAAAGACAAGAAGGGGGAGACAGGGAGAGGGGACAGTGGGAGAGACAGGGGAGAAGACAGACAAACATTCAAGCGGATGCGAAGTCTCAGGTGCGTGTGCATGGCTTGGTTACAATCAGGAAGGTTGCAGCAGTCTGCAGAGACTCAGGTGCGTGTGCTTGACTTGGTTACAATCTTCAGGATTGCTTCCATGCTGTCCAAGATGCAAGTGATTTGTTAATGTTTTTATATATGTAGTTAGTCACCTGAGCCTTAAAGAAGGGTGGGATAAAAATGTAAATAAATAAGTAAATAAAGACCAGAGATGTGACAACCTCTCCCCCATCTCAGACAGCAGTGACATAGGGTGCTAATGCTTGTGTGTGATCACTGACACTGATCTGTTTCTTCCCAAGTTCAGTGCACAGCTCTCCTCCCTCCGCACTACGGATCCTATTTTGTTGAGAAGGGTTCTGGGGTCTCCCTGGGCTCCGAGATTGTGTATTGGTGCAGAGAGGGCTATCAACTGGTGGGCAGTGGGAAGCTGAAGTGCCTGCTCAGAGGCAGCACCTCTTACTGGAGTGACCGTCCACCTCACTGTGAAGGTAAGAGGAAGACAAATGAATCCGTGGTTTTACTGCAGATTGCACTGGCTTAATAGATGGTGTGTACTAGGGAGTCTCCCACTTCCTGAGCAGCTCCAACTCCTGCATATCCCCATACGTACAGTTTCCCCATTCCCCAGATCCCAAACACAGCCCCAAAGAGACCAGGCTACAGAAGATAATGGTCCCTGCCCCCGTCTAAGCCCAAGTTTCAGTAAGTGCATTGTCCATTAAAGGATCAACCAGGGCAGGAAGGTGGAGAAAGAGTAATTATCTAAATGGCAAAGATATGTGTCAGGGAGGTCTAGCACTGGGGAGTGTGAGAGATCAGGGAAAAGATGTGTGCCAGTATAAGACTGGAAATAGCTACCAGAAGGTGCCCTCAACCTCCACTTGAAGGGGTTCACCAACTATAAGGATTCAGAAAATTTCACAGGTTGGGCCTGATACAAACACACCTGATGCAGCCAAGTTCTTCTAAGCTCAGGCCCAATGTGTCCACGGGTTGCCTGCCCGCTGCTCCTTGACTTACATTTCCCACCCTAAGACTCATTATAGGCATGTCTTGTTTTTATTTCCCTAGTAATCCCAAAGCCCCAGGACAAAGGGTTCCGTGTGGCAGTCATAGCCTCCCTTATCAGCGGTGTGATCATTGTGACCATGTCAATCTTGTTTGCTGTATGCTGCCTGCGAGACAGGATGCTGAGGAACAGTCCACAGATTGGGGAAACCAGCCAGGAGTAAGTACCTCCAGGTTTCCCACAGGATCTAATCAGACCTTAAATTCCCATGACCCAGGAGACATCCAATGAAGTTTCTAGGCAGCAGATTCCATTTTGCTCAAGAAAATGCTTTTCCAACAGAATGCTCAATGCTCTTGAGGGACTCATTGCCCTGGAATGGTATGAAGGCAAACAATATAATAGGTTTAAAAAGACTGGACAGATTCATGGAAGGTAAGCCAAAAAGGTCAGGAGGTGCAGCCTCTCGCCTGCTGGATTTTAGCACAGAACAAGGGATAGTTCTTTCCACATATGCCCTGTTTGTGCACTCTTCCTCGGGAGTACTGTCCACTGTTAGAAACAAGATACTGGGCTAGATGGACTACTGGTTCAGTATGGCAGATCAGAGCAGACTAATAAATGAAATAAATAAATAAGTCATAACTAGGGCAAAACTAACCATTAGGATTTATGCAGGTGTGTTTTAGTAGGATGTCTGTTCTGATCTGCTATTACTGCTGCTATATTTTATGCAATCATTTCCCCTTTTGTAGCACAGTAAAACTGCAATGGGGTATGCAGTCCCTCAACTGGCATTCGGTGTAGTAGTTACCTGGTGTGTGAACTAAAGTCCCCCCCTGCTGGCTAACTAGCCAACTGGATTTCACTTCTGAGCCGAGAGTATTTGAAATCTGGAACATGCAATAACTGGATATTCCACTAGTCAATACCACAACTTTACCAGCTTATGCGTTCTGTGGAAAAATCATTCTAACACATATGCAATGATAAAACAATATGCATGTGTCCACTAAGCGTTCAGGTTTTACAGAAGTGTTCATTGCATGCAGGCCAGAAGGTAATTTCCCACTAACTCAAGCAGAAGAAAGTCAGACTGAGATGTTCTCAACTAGCATAAGATGCTCTTATCAGCTTCCTAGCAATTGCCACAAACAACAGAAGTTGCTTCTTGACTTAAGCACCCATAATAACAGCAGCAGCAGCAGCCCCAGAAAAATCCTGACCCCCTTCCAATTCCATGCTGCTAGACAGCTTGCCAAGTATTCACTCAGCAGCAGTGCAGATGATCCTTTACCCATCTTGTTTTTTCTGTTGCAGCAGAAATGCTGTGTATGATTTGAGTCAGCTGGTTACTTGGTAACACACAACTCTTTCTTGCCTCTGATTCAAATTTTAAATTCAGTGGGGATGCTATTGAGATTATTCATTCATTCATTATTATTATTTTTAACCCCACCCTCCTTGAATGACTCAGCAGTTTACAAGTAGAAAACAGGAAAGCCCCAACTTCCCCAACAACCTTTTGCCTCACCCCTCTCTAGCCTCGTCTCACCCCACCTTCACCCCCAAAACCCTCTCCCAACCCTCAACCCCACCCCAAACTTCCCACAACCAGCCCCCTTTTCCACCCTGCCAAAAGTTTTTTAAAACAAAAATGTTTTGCACTGCCTGCGGAAGATGCTTAGACCTGGGCTCAGATGAGCCTCTGAGGGAAGGGAGTTCCACAAAAATATGCACTCCTGCGCAACCCCATCCTACAGACCAGAGTAACACATGTAACCTGTACGAATGCACTCCTGGCTGACAAAATAGCATGGTGATCTCTTTTATTGGACCAACTCAAGTTGGTGGAGGTTCGCAAGCTTTCAGACCTCACAGGGTCCTTTGCTGGGCAGATCAGAAGTCAGAACTGTTCTCACTCCTGACCTGCCTGACAAAGGACCCTCTGAGGTCTGAAAGCTTGCGAACCTCCACCAACTTGAGTTGGTCCAATAAAAGGTAACATGCTATTTTGTCTCTACTATCTATTTTTAAGACCAACACGGCAAACACACTTCCTCTAGAACTCCTAGCTGACCACAGAGGTAGCAATAGAACATAGTAGGGCAGGCGGTCCTTCAGGTTTGTGAGGCCCAGACTGTTTAGGGCTTTAAAAAGGTCAACAGCACCACCTTGAATTCTGCCTGGAAGACTATAGGAAGCCAGTGCAGACTTTGGAGCACCGGGGTAATGTGCTCCCTGTGACTTGTTCCCGAAAGGAGTCAAGCCACTGCATTCTGCACCAGCTGTAGCTTCCGAACTGTCATCAAGGGCAGCCCCATGTTTACATTGTATTATGTGCACATTACAGTAATAGTCTCGAGGTGATGAAAGTAAGGATGACAGTGGCCAGATCAGAGTCAGAAAGAAAAGGCCGCAGCCTCCTCACCAGACGGGAGTTAGCGAAAAGCGCTCCTGGCCACCACCGCAACCTGAAGATCCAGGTGCAAAGTATTCAGAAGCAATCCAAGGCTGTCAACTTGACTGACCAGAGGGGACCAGACTCCATCAATAACAGGAGTCCCAATCCCCGCCAAGTCACAAGGCTGGTCACTTGGGACGACGAACAATCATTCATCACCACCTGCCGAGACCTCCCTGACAGGAAGGAATGGAACAACTCAAGAGCAGCCCTGTGCACCCATCAGGTCCCAGTCATGTCAACACCACCTCGTGATCAACTGTATCAAAGGCTGTTGAAAGATCTAATAAAATCAAAAGGATAGAATTTCCCTTATCAATCTCTAGGTGCAGATCATCGACCAAGGCCACAAGTGCAGTCCCCGTGCCATACCCAGGGCAAAAACCGTACTGAAATGGGTCCAGGAATCCAACAGCATCCAGATGAGCCTGGAGCTGCCAGGCAACCACCCATTCAATAAAAAGGAAAGGTTAGAGACAGGCCGATAGCTGGCTGAGTCAGCATCCAAATATAGTTTCTTAAGCAGGAGCTGGACAACTGCCATTTTAAGGACATCTGACACCCTGTTGACAACCCTCACCAGCAACAGCCCCAGCATCTCATGGCTGGCTTTCACCAGCCAGGATGAGCAAGGATCTAATTCACAACTGGTTGCCCTCAGCAACCCAAGCATATCTCTTGCATCAGTGGGTGATATCAATTGTAACCTTTTCAAAGAAACAGGACAAGACTGAACTTCCATAGCCCCAAACTCTGATTCTGCATTCAAAGTGGCCGCACCCAAGTCGTGGTGAATACGAGTGATTTTGTCTGAAAAGTAAACAATAAAAATGTTACAGCAAGCATTAGATGGCTCCATTTCCTGGCGGAGACAGGTCAGAGATCAACCAGGCTTCTCACCACTTAGAATAGCTCAGCTGGACGAAACTTTGCAGACACTATAACGGTGGAGAAGAAAATTCTCTTCACCGCCATCATAGCCATGGCATAGTCCTTCAAAAATGATCTATCCTGCAATCAGCCGGCTTCAGCGCAAGCAAAGTGCCACAGGTATTCTATTTACCTACCCTCCTGCTTCAGCTGCTTCAGGTCCTCTGTATACCAGTGGAACCTGTGCTGCCACAGCAGTGGAAGCAAACTCCTTGGTGCAATCATGTCAATGCCCACGGTGAAGATGTCATTCCACAAGGTGACCAGGCCATCGACAGAGTAAGCCATCAATATCCCCCCCAAGAGTTCTGGAAGCCAACTGGATCCATTACTCTCTGGGGGCAGACCAACCGAACCGGTCCACCACCCTGACGAGGGCATAACGTGGCCGTGAATTGAGCCTTCAGAAGGTAATGATCAGACCATGACAATGGGTATTTTCAGATGTGATGGGACTGATTGGCCCCGTCACGGAAACAACCTTCGGGATTCCCCGCCAGGATCAAAGCAGCATGTCCAAGAGACGTGCCGCCCAATCCCAGCAGGGAATCTGGGGAGGGGCCAGGGCCCCGTGACGCAACGCGCGGCCACACGGCCCTGCTCCCCCAGCAGCCTGTCCTCCTGGAGACAGGCGGGCGCTGTGGCCAATGCAGCCGCCATGCCCGCCCGCCCCGGGACATTGACCACGGCCTGGAATCGGCGGCCGTGCTCGCCGCCGATTCCGGGCCATGGTCAGTGGCATGTCTATTTAGTGTGACGCCAGGTATTCACCCCCATGAATCGCAGGGGGGAATNCTGATTCCGGGCCGTGGTCAGCGGCCAGACATTATGCTGACACGCTCAACCATGGGGTTTTCCCGTGGTTGAGCGTGTCAGCGTCATGTCTATTTAGTGTGACGCCAGGTATTCACCCCCATGAATCGCAGGGGGGAATCAGATTTACCACGCTTCCGTCCCTCCTCTGCTGAGTAGGGATGGAAGCGTGGTAAATCTGATTCCCCCCCCATGATTCACGGGGGTGAACATCTGGCGTAACACTAAACAGACATTACGGGATCGCGCTCACCACATAGGAATTGACCGTGGTTGAGCGTGATCTCGTAATGTCTGAAAATACCCAATGGTGTCGTAACACCACCCCTGAGAACTAGAACCCCTGTTTCCAGGCTGGTGCAAAGCATCAAATCCAATGTGTGTCCCACCTCATGTGTTGGGCCAGATATAATCTGGGATAGGACCATGGTTGTCATGGCAGTCATGGACTGCCCCCAAAAGGGTGGCTCAGCATGTATGTTGAAATCACCCAAAACAATCAATTTGCGTGATCTCACCACCACCTCCAAGACCAGCTCGGCTACAGCAGTCAGGGCATCTGCTGTGCAGTAAGGTGCAGCAGAATCCCCAATCTATTATCTGCCAAATCCAATACAAGGTGGACATGCTCCATGCTGGTCAAGTCATGCACCAGATACCTCTGAAAGGTCAAGGTGTCTTTACAGATCACAGCCACTCCGCTCCTCCCCACCCCGGCCCTAGACTGATGCTGCACCGAATACCTGGCTGACACCATGTGGATCAAAAAAGGCCCGGATGCCTTGTCCAGCCAGGCCTCTGTAATGCATATGAGGTCTGAGGCCTCATCCTGAATCAGATCATAGATGGTGGAAGCCACCAACTTCGCACTGAGCAGCACCAGTGTCAGATCAGGGGCCCTACTGTCCTGAAACTCCAGATACTCTGAGACAGGGGGGGAGTGGGTCACTGGGACAGGAACCAAGTGTCTCTCCCAATAGTCCCGACGGACCATCCCCTCCTCCCGTCATACCTCCCCATGCCCAACACGACCTCAATAGCTTCCCCCCCGGCTCCCCACACACCCCAATTATCAGTTCCCATCCTCCAAAGATGACACCACTCAAAGGGCTCACAAGGACCCAGGAAGGTGGGTAGCCAGAGAGGGCCCCCCAAGCCCTGCACCTTGGAACTTGCAACTTGCACAAGAGTGCTATTGAGGAGCCAGTTGCAAAGCTGCTACTGCCACCTGCTGGCCAAACTCCTCCCACAACTTGAAAGTTGACACTCAATTCTCTGCATCCGCCTGAAATTAACATTATGCCCATTGTTTCCAGTGAAAAACAGCAACTTTGGAGTGAGATTATTTAGGTCTTAGAAGGCTTCTGCAGGCTAAAAACCTTGTATGAGTCTAGGGAAGGTGCATTCAAATGGTTATAGTTCCATGTTAAAAATAAGCCTTTATGAAAATTAAAATGTGTTTCTTTTTCTTGAACGGTTTCCCCCCCACCTTTTTTTTTCTCCAGCAACATTACTGGGGTCCTCATGTTCCCACCCTCCCTAGCCCCATCCCATGAGCAAAGAGTCACGTCACAAGCAGGGGGCGGGCGGGGGAGCCACGTAGAAATAGCCCATCCTGAGGCTACAAGGACTGGCCTCCTTCCGGCCACACGGCCCAGGCCGTGCTTGTTGGCACTGAAAATATGGTTGATTTTGTCCTGAAGTATACTGCATGTAGGTGTGAGACAGTTGGGAACAGTCCCTACCAACTCTTTCCTAGGAAGAATGTAAACCATTTTACTATGACAAAGCAAAGAAATAGGTTTAAAAACTCCAATGATAAAATCAACGTTCACTCTGAGTTTAAACTCAGATTAACTTTGCCTAGCTAGCCTTGGGGTACTAAACTGGGGTTTATGTTAGCCCACCTGACTGGGAATTGAATTCTGACTACCCCGCCCCCCCTTAGTTACCCAGTGTTAGGTTTGGGATCCATGTGCTGTCCTTCAAATGAGATTCAAAACGGAGGTCCTGACAAGTTTGAGGCATTGACAATTTCATGTGCTTTTTGTATAACAGTTGGATGCTCTGGGGAATTTCAACCAGAGGAATTCCATTCTTCCTATGTATATTCTCAATACAGTGGGATACATACTACTTATGGTTATTACAGCGGTGATAATTACCTATAGCTAAACAAATCCTGAGTGAATGAAAGACCACAGCAAGACGTGACCTGTTACACTCTTGCTCCAAATTCCCAGCAAGTGACCTTTAGGATGAAGAAAGCATAATGCTCCCAAAAGTGCTGTGCTCCTGAAATGACCAGGGATATTCCTTTCTCCCAGTGAAGATGTGCACTTACTCCAGTAAGGAGGTAGAAAGCCTTACCCAAACAGTGAAAGGCTGGATAATAGAACTGATTTAACTCAGTTTCAAATGGCACATTTTTTTGTTGAAAACATAATTTCAATTCTTTTTCCCCATGAGAATTGTCTATAGCAAAAGTTATTAAACTTTCAACCTTTGAAAACCCACTTTTTGGAAAATGGTACATTTCAATAACCATCTCAATAAAAAGCAAAACTAACCAAAAAAGGGCCCACTTAGCGCAGTGACATACATTTAAAACATTTGGCAGCTTTCTGTATCTTTAATTAGTACTGCAGAAAGGCGTCTTGATCACGGCTGCCTCTCCACTTCTACCGTTACTAGCATTAAGGCAGCAAGGTCGCAATGTCTTTTGAAAACAGGCTGTGCATCTCTCCCTCTTCCAGGCAACAGCAAGACAGGAAATTCAGAGGTGGAAGAAAAGCTAACTCCACTGAGAAGATGGAGAAGCACCCAGGTGCTTTTGGGAGACGAAAGTACAATCGCAGATCTGAGTACCGCATCTCTGCCCTTCACAGCTCAGTATATCCTGGGGCACTAGCAGGCTGCAGCAACCAGGGATATCAGAGGTACTGCTAACTACTAACACTACCCCATAGGCATCTCTTCCCAGAGAGATCACAGCTAGTGACTGAAGGAGGAAGATACTAGTCGAGGATTACTACACAGGGGTAAGGACAGTTCAGTGTCATTTCCAGATCAACCACCTTTGCTGTACACATTCTCAAAAGCTTTTCCACTACACATTATGGAAACAGAAAGGGCTAGATTTCAAAACCTAAATATGAATGCCTGCTCCTCCTACACTCCTTTATCTGTGACCAACCAGGGGAAGGAGGTATGTTGCAAGGGATCTGGAACTGTTTGAATGCTGAGCTACAATAGACCCTCACACTGATGTTTCAATCCTGAACTCCACTAATGCACCCCTGATCAGTCTCAACCCTCGTTTGGGAAGGGACCAAGTCCTTCTGACTAGGAACAGGAAGCAGTTTTGTAATATATCTCCATATACTAGGGGTTAGAAGCAGCTATTGTATTCGCCTCATTCCTTCATGTCATTGTTCTGTCTTGATTTTGCCTTTAACAGGCATCAGGAGAATTTCCGGAAACTGTCCGCACAGAGTTTATGCTCAGAAATCCACATCTTCCCGCAGGTGGTTCTACGGCCTGGCACAACACCATCTGCTTCTATGCATGTTCATTTGCCTCAGAAGCCAGGAGAAATACCTCTGGCCATAAGGCCTTGCCACTTCAACCTCCCCAGAGACGTATCTTTAGCCTATTAAAGGTCAGCTGAAGAACATAACCACGGAAACCAACATTGAGAGAGTTAAGACTTCACTCCATTTGTCGATACCTATTACAGAGCTCAGCAAAGAGAGGCATTTATATGAAACTTAAGCATGTTAGCTGGATTGCCAAACATTTGTATTGTCAATGTATATTAAAAAAAACAGATAGCTCACACTGAAAGTATCCGACCTATCCCCCCCGCCCGTTTCCTCAGCATTTAGGTTAAATTGAGCATTTCTCTGCATCACCTCATATGTTTTCATTTGGCTTAGATCACCCTCTTGAAAGCCCTTTCCTCCCAAGTCATCCCCTTTAAGTCAAAGGGACTGCTCTGGAGTAAGACGTCTCAGGACTGCAGCTTTAGCGAGAAAGTGCTCAACACAAGTCGCACCAGTTTCAAGAATTGCAGTATGGCTAGAGAAGACATTTTAAAAAACACCTTCCCAATTGCCACCTAATTTGAGTAAACTTCCATCAGGGCTACAAAGATAACATGCATTCAGCCAAAGGAAAAGTGCATGGATTCTTGCAGTTAGGATTGTTACTGAAAACACAATTCATTCTAGTTTTGACAGTGCAGTCTTGGGGCCAACGATGGGGCAAGGATTCCATTTAGTATTTGTTTGATATGTCTGAACATTTCTACACAAAGAGAAAGTGGCTCGAATATCTTTTATTGAACTGTTGTTGGTGGAAATAAGCAAACTTTCGGGCCACACAAAGCCTGTTTATTTCCACCAATGGTTGGTATCCTATCTTTTATTGGACTTACACGTCAGTCACACTCTGCCTTAACCCACCACTGTGGTGTAACTCTATTGCTGGGCAAGCCTCTGGGGTGACTGAATGGAAACTGTCAGCATAACGTGCATTTTAAACCCTAACTCTGCAGCTGCATGTTGGCTACTTTCTTGCCCCACATGGTGGGCCCTAACGAACATCTGGGCCAACCATGCAGGGCAAGCACTGGCATGTAGCTGTTGTGATGTCTGAACAGGGACAAGTAGGGAGAGTCCAGGGACAGCAGAAAGCTGCAGTTGTGCTCTCTCCACCCTTCTGGGAAAGGACAAGGCCTAGGGATCTGATGCTGCTGCTTCTGCCTCTCCCACAGACTGCCTCGTTTTGCTGCTGCCAGAAGACAGGTCCTGGAGAGCAACAACAGGTGGCAGCAGGAGCAGTGGTGGCTCCCCAGGACCAATAAGCCTCAAGCTGTATAATGGTCATGATTACTTCGGTTGGCAATCTATGTACCTCATACTTGTTTATGCTAAGCAGTCCTTTGAGCTGTGGGCGAGACAGGTCAGAAATGACTTAAGGCGAAATCCCCCACTCCTCCTAAAAAAAAACCCCAACCAGTCTGGCTGGCTGGCTCTTGGAACCCATTCTGTGCATAGCATAGAACAGGAGTGGGGTTTTGTTACAGCTTTGCCTAAGAACCATGTATTAACAGCCTAGTATAGGCAAGAGAATAGGTGTCTTTAGACAGACATGGGACTGGCCACAGGTGATCGAGAGAAGGTGGAATTGCTCAACTTCTATTTTGCCTCCCGGGGCAGCTGGTGGCTTTTTAGTTTGGAGGCGCAGTAAGGCCGTCCGGCCCGCCGGCGAGCTGGTGGGCGGAGCCAGGGCAACGGTAGGCAGAGCCAGGGCAACGGTAGGCGGAGCCAGGGCATAACCCAGCAGCCAGGAGTTCCCAGGGTTAACATCAGATGGAAGAAAACCCAGTCTAAAATGCACTTCAAGCTTAAAAGGGAAACAGTGGCAAAACCCTGGCA
>QEPC01000841.1:2031529-2073611 GCA_003113815.1 Sphenodon punctatus | reverse complement strand
GTGCTGTGGACAGAGGAGCTCAGCCGCCCCAATCGCGTTTTCCAATAGGAAAACGCTTTGGGTGGCTGAGCTGCTGAACCTTTTTGTCCCTTCGGGGACCCCACTCCCTCTCCCAGTGGAGTGGGTGGGTCCCCGAAGGGAGAACAGGTTCAGTGACAGCTACAGCAGCCTCGGCAGCAGCTCAGAGGCTGCTGTAGCTGTCATAAACGGCAGTGCGGTTTTAAAAAAAAACAAACTGTTAAAGCCGCAGCGGTCCCCCTGCAGGGCTTTGGGGGGCAACGCCCATAACGCCCTGCAGGAGAATCCGCGCCTGTTGCCTCCACCTTCTCCCACAAGGGAAATTATGTCCAACTTGGCAAGAGCAGCACTGATGATGAAGGGAAGGAATTGCAGCTCAGGATAGGTAAAGAGATGGTAAAAGAACACTCAGCTACTTTAAACGAATTCAAGTCTTTGGGGCCAGATGAATTATATGCTAGGATACCAAAGTAACTTGCAGATGTAATCTCAGAACCTCGGTCTATAATCCTTGGGAAATCTTGGAGAACGGGTGAGGTGCCTGAAGACTGGAGAGGGGCAAATTTTATCCCTATCTTCAAAAAGGGGGAAAAGGAGGATCCGGGAAGCTACAGACCTGTCAGCCTGACATCAATACCTGGAAAAATTCTAGAGCAGATTATAAAGCAGTCAGTCTGTAAGCATTTAGGAAACAATGCTGTGATTACTAGGAGCCAGCATGGGTTTGTCAAGAACAAGTCATGCCAAACTAACCTTATATCTTTTTTCATCAACTTACTAGTTTAGTCCATGTTTATTAAATTTGCAGATGATACAAAACTGGGAGGGATAGCAGACAAGATTCAAGGCAGACAAGATTCAAATTGATCTTGACAGGATGGAAAGCTGGGCCAACTAACAAAATGAAATTCAACAGAGATAAATGCAAAGTTCTGCCTTTAGGTAAATAAAAAACAAATGCACAAGCATAGGATGGATGATACCGGGCTTGACAGCAGTACATATGAAAAGAATCTGGGGGTTGTAGTTGATCACAAGCTGAACATGAGTCAGCAGTGTGATGCAGCTGCTAAAAAGGCTAATGCAATTTTAGGCTCCATTAACAGATGCATAGTCACGAGAAGTAATAGTTTCACTCGATTCTGCACTGGTCAGACCTCATCTGGAGCATTGTTTCTAGTTCTGGGCACCACATTTTAAGGAGGACGTTGAAAGATTGGGTTCAGAGGAGAGCAACAAAGATGGTCATGGGTCTGGAAACTAAGTCCTATGAAGAAAGGTTAAAAGAGCTCAGTATGTTGAGCCTGGAGGAGACTAAGGGGAGACATGATAGCAGTCTTCAAATATCTGAAGGGCTGTCGCATAGAAGACAGAGCAGACTTATTCTCTGTTGCTCTTGAGGGCAAGACTAAAATCAATGGGCTCAAATTACCAGAAAGCAGATTTCAGCTAAACATTAGGAAAAACTTCCTAATGGTAAGAGCTGTTTGACAGTGGAACAGACTGCCTAGGGCGGTGGCCGGCTCTCCTTCGCTGGAAGTTTTCAAACAGCGACTGGACGGCCATGTGTCAGGGATGCTGTAGATGTTGTCTTGCACTGAGCAGGGGGTTGGACTAGATGACCTCTGAGGCCACTTCCAACTGTAAGGTTCTATGGTTCTACTCCTGGAGCTGCTCTGGGGGTGCATCCTTGCATCCGCCCTCATCCAGTCCCGCCTGGGTTTGTTGTAAACAGCCTACCGGCTGTCACAGCCCATCCATGCAGCATCCCTCCCCCACACCACAGAGGTGCAGGCAGATCACCCAGCGCTGTGGGCTGTTGCAACTTGGTTGGTCAACCCTCAGCCAAGAGTGGAGATGCAGTGGCCGTCTCAGACTGTCTCTAGCTCTGTCTCAGGTGGCCTGGGTGTAGCTAGCATGCTCCGCTGGCGCTACTCCAGAATATTTCAGAGTGCTGCCCGCAGGGCTGCCCTGGAGCATGGTCAGCCTGCTCTGTCTGTACATCTGGCAGGCCAGCCTTTAGACAGACAGGCCAACCGGGGGTGCAGCAGAGTAGAGGCGGGGCTGCTGTCCATCTTTACAATGGAGAGATGTAAAAAGTGGTGTGCCTCAGGGATCTGTATTGGGACCGGTGCTGTTTAATGCATTCATTAATGATTTGGAAAAGGGTGTGAAGGGTGAGGTGATCAAATCTGCAGATGATACCAAGTTATTCAAGGTAGTTAAAACACGAACAGACTGTGAGGAACTGCAACAGGATCTTACGACACTGGGTGCCTGGGCATCTAAATGGCAAATGAGATTTAATGTAGACAAGTGCAAAGTGATGCACATAGGGACAAATAATCCAAACTATGCATACACAGTGCTGGTTACTAAGCTAGGAGTTACCACTCAGGAAAAGGATCTGGGGGTGATTGTGGACAATACAAGGAAATCCACAGCGCAGTGCCCAGCAGCAGTCAAAAAAGCAAACAGAACGTTAGGAATTATTTGGAAGGGGATAGAGAATAAAACTGAGGATGCCATAATGCCTCTATAGAAATAAATGGTGCGACCGCACCTCGAATATTGTGTGCAGTTCTGGATGCCCCATCTCAAAAAAGACATAGCTGAACTAGAAAAGGTACAGAGAAGGGCAACAAAAATGATCAAGGGCATGAAATGGCTCCCGTATGAGGAGAGGCTTGGTAGGTTGGGGCTCTTCAGCTTGGAGAAGAGACGACTGAGAGGAGATATGATAGAAGTCTATACAATTGAGAGTGGCGTGGAACTAATAAACAAGGAAGAGTTATTTACCCTCTCAGCTAGTACTAGAACTTGGGGACACTTCATGAAACTCATGGGTGGCAAGTTTAAAACAAATAAAAGAATATTTTTTCACCCAGTGTATAATTGGCTTGTGGAAACTACTGCCAGAGGCTGTGGTAATGGCCAGTACTATAGCGGAGTTTAAAAGAGGTTTGGGCAAGTTTCTGGAAGATAGGTCCATTAGCAGCTATTAGCCAGACAGGATCAGGGAACATGACGGGAGCTGGGGGAAAACAGGGAATGGATCCCCCATTGTGACCTGTTGGGTCCTTCTCCCAAGCCAGTGATTGGCCACTGTCGGAGACGGGATACTGGGCTAACTGGACCATTGGTCTGACTCAGTATGGCACTTCTTCTGTTCTAGTGGCTCAGTGTACATTAGTCTTTAACTTCATCAGCTAACATGACTATTTTACCTACCCTGTATTGCAGGAAAACGTTACTTCATATCCCTACTCCTTTATACTGTCAAGACAAAATATGTGGCTACTAAAGAACTAGTGAAATGATGGCACTGCAAGATGAACAACAAATTTGAGCTTTTGACGGGGGGAAATTATGTTTGAGCAGACTTTTACAAAGTTCATGGGTTGTAGCATTTATTTAATGTCAGTCATTAGTTTACATTACAGCAAATGAAAGCCTGTTAAAGATTCTTCGTCCTCCCCTTCGTTAAGGTTAGAGCTCACAAGCTAACACATGGTCAAGCATATAACTTTTAAGGTCAAGTGCTTCAGCTAATGTGCTAACTGTGGTAGCTAGTTGAGATAAACCTCCACATTCTGCATAGGGTTAATCGTTAAAGCACATTGTATCCTGCCAGCATGACCATTTTGCTAGCTAGCATGTATCAAGCAAATGGCACAGCTCTTACAAGCTGCCTGGGATGCTTGTGTTATAATAAAATCCCTGGCAGAGAACAGGGCACAATTCTTTAAGAATCGTAAGTACTGAAAAGATCCATGAATCCCACCCCGCTCCTCACCATTGGTAACACAGTAAGAGTGCTCTTGATCTAGACTAAGGAGTCAGTAGCATGTATCAATTCTAACAGAAGCACAAGCCAGCAAGAGTAACGTGTTAGTTTTTTGTTCATGAAATTGGTAAAGAGAAGATGCAACTATGTAAAGAGACCCTTGATAAAGATGTGCACCAGAAAGGATTTTGCCAAGAGGAGGGCATTAGTCAAGAAGAAAAGGAAAGATGCAAAATTTATTTATTTATTATTATTTATTTTCATAGATTTTTACCCCGCCCCTCCTGCCATGCAGCTCGGGGCGGCTTCCAAAAAAGTTGATCAAATGTAGAGTTAAACCTCATGCAGGCTCTTTCTATAGCAATCCTGAATAAAGCATGTACACTCCATCTAGCTAAACAAAAGAGGGCATTTAAAGTTCATGGCATGGAATTTCTGCAGGCAGAGTTTCAGTCCCTACACTGGGCCATAACAAAAAAAAGCCTTTCACATGTTGCCAGCGCTTGTAATTTTATTGTGAGAGTCACAATATTTGGCATTTTTCTGAAAGCTCTAATTCCCAAAATTTAGAGAACCATTTCAACTTTCTTTTTCCTAAAAAGTTTCAATTTCTCATCGCTGGAGAAAGCTCAGAAACCAAAAAGGCTCTAGAATTTTTTTAATCTCTTGCTGTTTAGGTTATGGAATTTTGGATGGAGGTAGTGACTTACGCAGATCCAGCTCATCTCCACCACCACCCCAAAACACAAACACATACCTAATACTACTAATACATTTAATACTACCTTTAAGGCAAACATTTACGGTGAGGGAAATGGCTCTACTTCTGGAGTAGTGACAGATTTATCAAAACTGCTTTGAAAGTTTAAAATATTCCTCAGTGTTTGGCAAATGCTGTAAGAATGAGTCAATTCTCAGCATTTGTTGAGAAATACCAAAACCACAGTAATTGCTTCAGTTATCAGTGATTTTAACAAACAATAACCTGTTGAAGAGCTGTGCCACTTTTCCCTGTGTTCTTGGTGCACTTGCATGTGAAACGAACAGTAGCTGTATTTCTTTCCGCCTTTCACGTGACTGGGCATCTGTGACCACTCATCCTAGCCATTAAGATATCAGAGGGCACTAAGTATTCATACTTCAACTCAAGCTCCAACCTGAATCCCAAGTGACAGGACGCATCTACTAGAATTCATAGCAGTGACAGAGAGAACACTGTAGAGATAATAGCAAACTGAAGGCTTCTCAAGATCATGACTTCCGCATGTTAGCAGTCTTAGTACAAGACTACCGTTCCCACATTTTTTGCAGGCCAAATCTGCTGCTTCCAATCAAATAGAACAACAATTCTGAAACTGACAAATGATATCCTCTATTTATTTATTTAAACGTATTAACTCCTAAAAACTCAGGATGAACTACAGTGCATAAAATCCTCAAATCCTTCCAATCTCCATCCCTGCTTGCCAAATGCCTGGCCAAATAAAAGGTCTTATGTAGCCTCCGGAAAATGAAAAGGCTCAGGTGAACCTCCAGGTGGGAAGTTTCATAATCGTAGGGCAGACTCTCCAAATATGCTTCTCTGCATGCCCTTGCTCTGTGAACTTGATGGGCAGATGATATTTACAATAGGGTGCTCTGGGCAGACCTCAGAGACCACAGTGGGACATGACAGAGGAAACAGTCTTTCAGAGGAGAGCGACAGGCCAAAACCAGCACCTTGAATTG
The DNA here is from genome assembly GCA_003113815.1 of Sphenodon punctatus. NCBI lineage: Eukaryota > Metazoa > Chordata > Lepidosauria > Sphenodontia > Sphenodontidae > Sphenodon > Sphenodon punctatus. Next base: position 2,068,078 of record QEPC01000841.1, on the reverse strand, counting down.
AGCCTGGAAAGTTATAGGCAGACAATGAGGACTCTGAAGCACTTATTTTATCCATTTCTAATTTCTCCTAGAACCTTTGCTATACTCTCCAATGAGATCAGACTCATGACACGTCCCAATGTCAGTATGGGGAAGAGAACTCTTTCTTTCTAAACTACATAGGGTTAGGATTCATGCCCGATATTGTTCTGGAACCATCAAGGCAGTCTGCAACAGGAGACTGGCATTTAATGAAGATTTTCTCCCAGATTCAGCTTCCTAATACTCCCACCTTGAACGCCAGAGTTAAGGCCATAAATTGAATGAGCAGAGCCAAGTCTCCTCCTACCCCTTCAGCTGTACTATCTGAAGTTGGTAGAGATTGATCAGATTTAAAAATCCCATAACTAAAATGAGAGGGCAGAAAAGTCAGGTTTCTGGGAGACCAATATAATCAATGGAAAAGGATTGTAATGAAGTGAGCAGCTAGACCAGGGGTGGGGAACCTCAGAGGTGGGGCCAAATGCAGCCCTCAACAAGGTTTTGTGTGGCCCCTTTTCCAGTGCCTGGATCTGGCCCCTGGATCCATTCTCTAGCCCTAAGTACTGAAAAGCTGAGCTCATAATAATGGAGCAAAGAGAAGGGCATGCACACAAGGGTAGGGGACAGATCCACAGCACAGATCCATGATCTGTGCCCTCCTTTTCTTGAATAAACCTGTTAAGCACCCCCGCACCCAACCTCTATGTGGCCCTTGGAGTTCATACCAAAATTCAATGTGGCCCCCAGGACAGAAAAGGTTTCCCACCCCTGAGCTAGACAAACATAGGACACAAAATTTGCACTCTACCGAGCAAGGACTGTGCACTAAAGGAGCCATTTTGCAGTATTTCCATGAGGGGAACAAAAGGTTATAATGGCTATTCAGATTTTTAATGCCAAGATCAGGGCACAACTTCTTATGGGGTGGCGATTTGGGCCGTTATTCGTCCTTTCAATTTGGATACCATTCAAATGGATTTTTTGAGGAGTATTCTTTTAACTCCCAATAGGAATCTCCTCTGTGACAATACATGTCGAACTAGCCCAAGGAAGTTGGAATAATATAGCATTACAGTATGCTCTTCATCTTTGGTTGAGGCTTAGCTTTTCCGATCAGACTGGGCTTTTTAGATATCTGGCACGATTCCTTTAAATCTTCCTGGTCTGTGATGATGGATATGCAAATTCAAAAGTTGGGATTTTCCCTACCATATTGTCTTTCGAGGGGTTTTAAGGCTGCTAAAGTCGAATTGATCTCTAGACTGAATGACATCTCACATCAATTGGATCTATCTGCTATTGGCGTATCCCCTTCATTGGGTCCTTTCCTTGCTTTGGCCCCAGTACAAAGGAAAATGGCTGCCTATTGGAGATATCATCTCACTCCGTTACAGGCTAAACTATTTCTCCTTGCCAGATTAAATGTTTTGCCTGTGATGGTCTTGGAAGGGCGTCGGCGGGCCATCCCGTTTGACCAGCGTCGGTGCCCCTTTGACTAACTGGAAGTAGAAATGGTAGGCCATGTTCTCTTTGAATGTCAGCTCTACCAGGCTCTAAGGCAACAATATCTATTGCCACTTTTGGCCAGATTTTTTGGGAGAGCAACTTCGGAGTGTGTTCTTATTTTTCTAGCCGATTTGGATGCAGACTATACCTATGCAGTGTCCACATTTCTGGCTCAGGCTCTTCACAGGAAGGAGAATTTCCTCAAGTTCAAATCTCCATAGCCCAAGTCCTTATTGATCACATCCTTATCAGAGGTGATCCTTAGTGTTACATGTCTGGGATATTAGATATCCCTGGTAAGGAGTGGGGTGTTTAGCTTTGCTGGACCTACCTGGATTTATTGTTTTTATGTACTGTGTTTATATATTTTCATATATTTCAATGTTGTAACCCTATGTATATGTCTGGACTATGACCTGATGGTCACACTTTAAATAAACTTGACTTGACTGTACTGCGCTCTATGCCCCATTGATCCACCTGAAATCAGAACAAGGGTGTCAACTGATTTACATTATGTATTCATCACATTATCTTCACAACAGGATTCATTGTTCAGGGTGCACTCTTTTGTTAAGATATTAGTATAAGATCATGAATCCACTCGTTAAGGTATTAGTATAAAATCATGAATCCATAGGACCTCTAATCTCTTAAACAAGCACCACTTTGCTTTGATAACACCACTGCCTAGGCTCAACTCCCAAGAACTCACTGGCCAAATCAGGAGGAAAGAAGTGGGGAGCAGGAAGGAAAGGGGCAGAGTAATAAATGCCTATTTAGAGAATACTTCCTAGATTTATTTCACAAGCAGGGTAGCTGTAATATTCTGTGATACATAGACCTGGCTTTGGGAGGCAGAATCAGCAGTACTCCAGCTTTCCATCATACCTTCTCTCATGCTCTTGATTATAGCTGTAGACTCAATATGGAGAAACTTACCAGTGTTTAGAAAGATGATGGGTGCTGCCCATAGCTTGTGTTCGAATGAACGCAAAACAGGTTCAGGTTTGGGTCATGCAGGGGGATCAAGAGTTGTAGCATAGATTAATGCTTGTGTAACGAACTGAATAGTTGCCGGAAGTGATCAGTCTAATGAAAAGCAGTTAATATTAAAAATTACGTAGCAACTTACAGAGGACAAACATTACACAAACACCACTTTCCATAATCTGAGTTCTTTTCTGTCTAGAGTATGAAAGTGTAAGCTCAGGGAGATGGTGGCCATACCTCCCCTTTAAAAGAGAACACTTATGAAAAATACATGGTGCAGGGCTGTACTGGAACCAATGCAGTCCTGTTGAAGTGGTTTGTTGAATAGGACCTTAATTTTTTCAAATGCAACTTGCTTATGCTGAAGTGGTTTGTGAATCGTGGCTGAAGATTCTTTTTAACTGTTTATAATCCTGCTCTGTAGTAACCACTAATGCTGCTGTTTTGAAACACTTCGCCATCACATGCACTTCTGTTTAAATCACACATCTTGTTTCCTTCTACACTCTGCTCACTCCTACCAGGTCTCTCTGCCAATCTTTGTGTATCGAAGGGTGCTTCAAATATGACAGACAAATGAGATCAAGGACCAGGGTGAGACTATGGGTAATTTCAGACGTGACGAAGCCAAGATTCACCACGCCTGAACCAAACTCAAACGCGGTCCGCGTTTGACTGTGGTGCACGTCTGTTGGCTCGCCGCCAGATGTTCACCACTGTCAAACTCGGGCCGCGTTCGCATTCACCACACTTCTGGACCCGAGGATGCGAGTGGGTCCAGAAGTGTGGTGAATGGCCACCACGGCAGGGGTGAGTGAATCGTAACGTCTGTTCACTCACCCATACCGGTGAAATCCATTCCCCACCGACCGTGGTGGCGAGCGTGGCCAGATTGGCCGCTCTCGCTGCCCGTCTGGCAGGGGGAGGGCCGTTGTGAAACAGGGGGCGGGGCTGTGCGGCAGCACGCTGCGCCGCACGACCCCGCCCCCACCGCGATCTATTGTTCACCACCAGATGTTATGGCGGGCCCCATTCACCACGGGCTGTGGTTCGCCGGTCCCCGTGGCCCAGGGTGAAGGGGCGCACATTTGTTGGCGCGCCCCTTCACCCCGGGCCATGGTCCGAACCACCCCACGGCCCGTGGTGAATGGGGCCCGCCGTAACGTCTGAAATCACCCTAAAACTAACTTCACCTGTGACTTAGATTTTGCATCCTTAGTATATGTAAGGGGTGACAGTACCTCCAGTCACCCCGCATCTTACATCCCCCCCCTAATCTTCAGGAGGGGGGGAATTTCTGCTTCCTCAAAGAAGTTGATAGCAATACCATACTTTTTTTTTTAAAGGGGGGGGGGGGAATGAAGGGAGAAAAGAAGTAGGGAGGAGACCAAAAAAAAAGGAAGCTCACTTCTCTAGATATTTTGGTTAGGAAGGTATGGCTATCTTGATTAAGGAAGGGTCATTGTATTTGGAATTTATATTGGCACATACAGAAGTTGGAGCTGAGATCCAAACTCTATATATTTTGAGGGGGCAAATAAGCATGTGGATATGGATGAGCCAGTGAATATAGTGTATCCAGACTTTCAGAAGATATTTGATGAAGTCCCTCATGAGAGACTCTCACAGAAATTAAACAGTCATGGGATAAGAAGCAGTGTCCTACTGTGCATTGGCAACTGGTTAAAAGATAGGAAGTAAAGAGTAGGACTAAATGGTCAGTTTTCAGTGGAGAGAAGTAGCTAGTGAAGTGCCCCAGGGATCTGGACTGGGACCGGTGTTGTTCAATATATTCATTAAGGACCTGGAGAAGGGTGTAAAGAGTGAAGTGATCAAATTTGCAGACGACACGAAGTTATTCAAAGTAGTTAAACCCAAGAATTGTAGGGAGGATCTTGCGAGACTGGGCCATCCAAATGGCAGCTGAAATTTAATGTGGACAAGTGCAAAGTGATGCACATAGGGGAAAAATAACCCAAACTTATGCGTATACAATGCTGGGCTCTAAATTAGAAGTTACCACTCAGGAAAAGGATCTTGGAGTCATTGTGAACAATACATTGAAATTCTCAGCTCAGTGTGCGGCAGTGGTCAAAAAAGCAAATGATCTTTGGAATCATTCAGAAAGGGATAGAGAATAAAATTGAAGATACTATAATGCCTCTATACAGATCTATGGTACGACTGCATCTGGAGTAGTGTCTGCAGTTCTGGTCACCCCATCTCAAAAAAGACATAGCAGAACTAGAAAAGGTACAACAAAAATGATCAAGGGTATGGAACGGCTCTCATATGAAGAGACTCGATAGGTTAGGGCTCTTCAGCTTGGAGAAGAGACGACAGAGGATAGGATAGAAGTTTTAAAAAATCATGAATGGTGTGGAACATGTAAATAGGGAGTGGTTATTTACCATCTATAAGAGTACTAGAACAAGGACACTCGATGAAATTAACTGGCAGTGAATTTAAAACAAATAAGAGAAAGTATTCTTGTACTCAGCGCACAATTAATTTGTGGGACTTACTGCCAGAGGAAGTGGTCACAGTCAGCAGTACAGTTAGTTTTAAAAATCGACTGGATAAGTTCTTGGAGGATAGGTCCATTAATGATTATTAGTCAAGTTAGTTTTGCGGACATAACCTCTTATACTGTTGGGGGTTGGAACAACAGGGAATGGATTGCCAATTGTGACCTGTTGGGTACATCTCCCAAGAGAGAGATTGGCCACTCTTGGAGACAACATACTGGGCTTGATGGACCATTGGTCTGACCCAGTATGGCACTACTTATGTTCTTAAACTTTTCACCCAAAACAAGAGTGAAGTGCACATGGTGAAATGTATTTTATATTTCTAGTACCCCTCCTGCTAAATGGTGCTTGGGGTGCTTCACATTAGTATGATAAAACACAATTTAAAACTTTTACAGTGGCTACTACCCTTAAGTACCAATAGCTATCCATGTTTGACAAGTCTAGCACTATTAACCTGCAGTGATCTCTCTCTCCACTCCTTACCTCTCCCCCTCTGTTCAAGCTCGTCTCACCAACTGTCTCCGATATCTTTGCCTGGATGTCTCAACGGCAACTCAAACTGAACATGGCAAAAACTGAACTTGTCTTCCCTCACAGTCCTTCCCCTCACTCTTCCCCGTCAATTGCCATTGACAGGGTCTCCATCCTCCCTGTCCCCCAAGCTCACAGCTTGGGCTTCAACTTCAACTCGCACCTTACCTTCAAACCCTACATTGACTCCATGGCCAAATCCTACCGCTTCTCCCTCCACAACATTGTCAAGATCCGCCCTTTTCTGTCCGTCTCCTCTGCCAAAACTCTCATCCATGCCCTAGTCATCTCACGCTTCGACTATTGTACCTCCTCCTCACTGGCCTTCCCCACTCCCACCTTTCTTCCCTTATCTCTGTTCAAAACTCTGCTGCCAGGATCATCCACCTAGCCCGTTGCTTTGACCACGTGCAGCCTCTCCTCTCCTCTCTCCACTGGCTCCCTCTTCCAGAGCGTATTCTGCACAAGCTCCTCGTCCTCACCTACAAAGTCCTTCACAACCTCGCTCCCCCCTACCTCTCTGCCCTGATCTCCCTCCGAATGCCTGCTCGAGCACTCCTCTCCTCCTCCATCACCCTCCCACGCCTCCCCTACTCCCCCAACTGCCTTCATCCCTTCTCCCTCGCTACCCCACATGCCTGGAACACCCTCCCTGCCCTCGTCCATCTTGCCCTCATCCTCCACGGCTTCAAGTCTTTCCTCAAAACCCACTTCTTCCGCGCTGCCCTTCTGAACTCCTGCTAAGCACCTGTTATCTGCAAACTCCCAATTTACTGTAACCAAGCCAAGAACGTGTACCTGAGCTCTCGCATCCTCATGATCACCACATCCCTTGTCTCCCCCTTCCCTGTCTCCCCTCCCCATGTCTTTAGATTGTAAGCTCTCGAGCAGGGACCATGTCTATCTTGTTCTTTGTAAGCGCCAGGTACATCGCTGGTGCTATATAAATGCTAATAATAATAATAATGCTCAACACATTTTTTAATGCAATAGGGTAGGGAACTTCCTGCACTGTCAATCATGCCTTCAAAGTTACCTATCCCTCCTCCACATTTAGAAGGGCTTGAATATGACAAGTTTATTTCAGGAAGATGGGCATCCTTACACTGAGAGATGCTGTTGGTCAAGGGTCATTAAACTACAAACATAGTCCATTGCTAAAATGATCTACCTGTTAAAGCACCAAAAAGCAGCAACTGAAAACATTACAGTAAAAGTGGCCACTAACACCATACCACCACAAGACATGAACACAGATGGAATTCTGGCTGGAGTGTCACAGTGGATATAACCTGACCTTTTATTTAAAAATTAGAGCTCTGTACCAAGTGTGGTGCAAGAGGAAAAGCATCAATAACTTGGTAGAATCTAAATGCCATATTTAAGATGCCATACACTCAACAGTAGAAACATACACCTTTGGACCCACACATGCTGCCTATGGTTGATAATTCAGGTGAGAAATTACAGCAAGAGGACAAATTAATTTAAGATCAATGTACTGCCATTTAATTTGCAGCGTTACCACATTCTACTAAATCTAGACTTGTTTGAGAAAGATTAAGGATAAATACTGTAGCATCAAACTTGACTTAACATCTTAATACTAAAAAATTAAACCAGAGTCAATTCAACTCCATGATACCTAAGGGCAAATCAATTTTCTGACATGAGTAGACAAAGCCAAATGCTTTTATTCAAATACACTATTCTCTTTTAATTAAATGCAATTACAGCTAGCGCACTCAGTTCAGTTAGCAAGTATCAGTAAGTAGATGCCATCGCAAAAGAAAATATGTTATAATATCTGAGCTAACCAGTGAAGGCAGGGGAGAGGCACAAGAGCAGGAAGCCACTGGAAGGTGGCCATTTTGAAATCACTTTAAGAAAAGTAACTTGATCTGCAGCCTGTTTATGAACTACAGTATAGGGCTTTTATTGGAACAGAGTCTTTTGAAAAGGACATATGAAAAATTAGGGCTATGTCATTTACCCCTCCTTTACCATAAAGTTTTCTTGTTTACTGCACAGGGAACTATTATGCACCTGAATTGAGGGAAGGGTGCTGCATCTTTCAAAGACTTCACACTTTTTCATAGCATTCTCTACACATTTGGACTTTACAGGTACTAATGACAAGCTATTGAATATTTTACCACATTAATAAAAACCCTCCCACTTTCAGTATCTTTATGATGACAAAATTCCACTACCGTGGCTATTTATCCTCAGAGTTGCAGGGCAAACAAAAAACTTTCCTCTTTGCTTTAAAAACTCAATAATCTAATATCTTTCCTCTTTCTAAATCTTCTAAAATAGAAATAGTTGTATGAGTTCATACTACAGTTAATCATGCCAAAGCCCCATAGTTCCTCCACAGCTTTCATTGAAGTTTAGAGTTTGGGGGTTCCACCATCCAAGAAACAGCATATATAGTGCAAGCAACAGCCATTTTGCCAACGTGATTTCCATTCTTCTCAATAGGACTCATACTGGTGGCAAGAGGCTAGCACTATTAGCAAGGAGCTTCAGGAACACACTGACAAGCATGTAGCAAATGACTTGCTTCAGTTTCAAATAAATGAATCAGCATACTAGGACAGATGGATTTGCTGACTACTCCATCACAAGTGTCTCAAAAGCCCAGAGTTAAAGCCAAGGAAAGAGAAACTCACAGGAAGTTGTCATCAAGTTTTCTGTTTTATTTAAGATTTTAGTTTTAATTCTGAAGAAAGAGGTACATTTCCTTGTTTTTAGTTTTAGCATCAGGTTATAACCATGTTTGTTTCTTTTTTTCCTGTCTTTTCAATACTGCACAAACGTCCAGAAACTACAGGGTTAAGTAAAAGCTGCAGGCAGATGTCGTCAAAGGTTGCGCTCCTGATGGTGATCATGTGGCCCCAATGCAGTGCTATCCCAGAGTGCCCTAATCAGGTGAATTTTTTAAAAAAGAAAAAAAAAAGACAGAGAGACTGACAGGAGACAGAAAGATTGAAGTAAATATCACTCGTGTTTCAGCTGCTTATAATTATATTATGTATACGCTAGGTATTAAGTCTGTGAATACTTTAAAAACATAAAAGTTCACTTTAAATCTAAAGCCAATTTTTTTTAAAAAAAAAATCTATTTTCCCCCTCTCTTTAAACCACTCTTCAACAACATGCCAGTTACTTCTACAGGTAAGTTGTCCTTCAACCCATTTCATGTCAAACCTCTTACTGACATAATAAAGTCCCCCCCTCAAAATAATATTAATAATAATTAAAAAAACCACATAGCTATTTCCCTGCGGAGTGACACAATGAATGCAAAATAAATGCTAGGCCACTGCTCTTCCTCACATGTTGAGTAATTATTTAAATTAAATTATTTTATTTTTTAAAATGTTTCTGCATTTGATCCTGCATTTTACATTATATTTTTTTCTACTGCAGATTGACACTTCCCGTTAGGCAGAAATACTCATTATGTGCAAAAAAGACATGACAGTAATATTTTCTTTTTAAGCACAGAAACTGCGCTTTGATTCTCTCTCTCTTTTTTTTCTCTTAGAATGTTTAAGGAAATATTTTTAAACCGTGTATTTCAAACACTGGTTCAGCAGAAACTTAAAGACACAGTCATGACCCTGTGATCGCATTGCATTTGGGGGGAGGGGGGCTGATCAGGAACTGGATTCTTCAGAAAGAAAGATATGAAAGGGAAACAGTGGGTGGGTGTGGAAAGGAGCCAGGGAGGGGCAATTCCTGCATTTCTAATGTTTGTTCCTCCTTTCCTAATGACGATCCAGCGCTGAGCTCTGTAGTAGATCTGTGGGGGTTTTACTGGGGGGTCTGAAGGCTGTTTGAAAGCCTGGGGGAGGGGAGTGGAAACTGGTGGGGTTTGAAGGGGCAGAGTAGGGATTCCAACTGGCTCTGTGCAACGGGATCTGTGTGCTGAAGGGGTTATTGTGGTGGGTCTGTGATGGGGCAGCAGTGGGGCCGTCCACCTCTGTAAGGGCCTGAAGAGATTTTAGCCAGTGCGGTGGATTGTCGTCTTGAAGAGAGTCTAAACTGTTTCCTGTGGAGGCTGGGATACCTACAAAGAGAAGAAAACATGGGGGAGAAAAACAAGTAAGTCAGAGCAAGAATCAACAGGTTTAGTCTGAAGGAAGCCAATTTAACCTAAGAGCAATGGTGAAAAAACAGGATTAGTTGGTACAAAAACAACATGTACCCCACCTCCCACAAATGTTGAACAATTCAAGTAGAGTTTTCCGCCTAATGGAAAATCCTCTTAACTCCATGGGCTTGGAAGTACTTATGAAGTACTTCCAAGCCCTTCAACCACAAGGACCAAGTCCCCATTAAATATTACCTGAAAAAGTCCAACTACCAGTACTGTATGCTTTTCTTTCTGCTGTCACTTCCTGAACCATGCTTCAGCCTTTAATAGGGATACACAACCAGACAGCCTTATAAAAAAAGAGCTTTATAAACAAAGTGGAGTACATCCCTTTTTCTAAACAAAATCCAGTTAATGTCTTCAGTGCCTCAGGACCAGCACTGCACAAACTGGACAAGTCATCCAGTACAAGGGACACCTAACACGATCCTACAGATGGGCACTGAGCATTATGACTACTGGGAAAGGTCCTGGGTATGCAAAGGCAGTGCTAAGTGAGTTTTAGGCTTTTGTTGCACAAGGATTTCTTGACCCTTGAGGTTTTTTGTAGATGGAAGCTGGAAGAGACCACCGCATAAAGGACTATTTTTCCAGATGCTGATTAGTTGTGCCAAATACCCACTTGATAGTTGCCAGTGGAGCTGAAGGAGTGAGAAATGTTTACCTGTGATGATTGCGGGGTCCATCCAGCTGCCAGGGCTGTCCCAATTCAGGCTGTCGGTGGTGGCAGTGTTGGACGCTGGTACACTGTGGTTGGTGTTGGAGGGGGAAGAAGCATTGGGCAGTCCACCAAAGTTGATGTTAATGTTCGGTAGAAGTGCCCTTAGCCCGTCCTGCCATTCCTTCATATTTAAACTCTCTACAGAACTGGTGTTGTCTGGGAGATTTACCAACAAAAAAAAAAAAATGAAAGATAAAAAAATAAAAAGCTGAAGTTAGAAACAGATGTCGTTCTTTGGTGAGGGAAGGGGCTTTTTAAAGCATTTACTTATAGTTTCCCTATCAAGAACGTAGGGTAGGACGAGAAGATAATCAAGATGAAGCTTGCATGTTTGACTTTTTTGCAGAGATTCTGAATTTGGGGGTCATGACCCTAAGTGGGGTCACATTTAAGTGTCAAAATGGGGTCACATGTAAAAGTTCAAGAACCACTTTTTCACTCCTCAAGCAAGCAGGTCTAAGAAGAAAGATATAACTTCTTCCGCGAGGGCACAAAGACACTCCTTCATTACTACTGGGTGAAGGTCAATCAGATCCTTTATACAAGGATCATCCAATCAATCCATTTATCTATGGGCACCAAACTATAAACTTGTTGTTTGTCTTGGGAGTATATTAGAATGGAGAAAAGTTAGGTTTCTGCTATAGAAACTTATCATGATTAGCCATTTGAGACAACCTTACAGTTTAACTATAAGGCTGCTGATGCTTTTTGGAAGAGAGAAAAAAAAGGCAGCAATGTTCTCATCAAGTTTTGAAAGAATTATTTTTCAGCTTGCAGTTTAAAGGGGCAAGGAGGAAGTTCATAAGAGACCTTTCAGAGAAATTCCCAGTTTAACAATCTGTTCTAATTTAGGCAAGCAATTTAAAAGTTGAACTCCTTAACCTTGATTGTTTCAGGGTCTCCATTACCAAAGAAGGACAATGGGATGATAACTATTGGCACTAAGACTATATTTAACAAATTCTAGAAACACTACTGCAGAAACAACAGGATTACGCTCATGCCAGACAGAACAAATATTCTTGATTCAGCTGCACAAACCAAGTTAATACTGGCAGTGAAATGAACATGTTGGCAAATGCAGAAAGCTATACTGATCATCCACTTGTCAGTCAAGGTAACATTTTACTTATAGAGGGAGTGCTGTCTAACACACTGAATAATAATAATAATAATAATAATAATAATAAAAAAAAGGGTCAGTGATTTTTAAAAAAAAAACTATCATGACAGAAAAAGACAGATTGAAGAGAGCTCTATTTTTTGCCGTGAATGAAGAATGGACTCTTGTGGGATAATACTGCATCATCAACACTGGAAAAACTTAAACCTTGGTAGGAAATGTGGCTCGTACCCAACACTTAATTTGAAGTTATTTTCAACAAACTAAAGGTTCCCACATCTTTAGTCAATTTTATAGGTCTGAATCCTCAAAGGGGAAAAAAAATTCCACTTGCTTTATATTTCCATATAGAAGAAGCTTTAGCTCATCAAGCGCACAAAGCACCCAAAGGCCTCCAAGATATGCGAATCAAGTGAACTGAAGCTATACCATCAGTGGCAAGACAGTGATTGCAGACTATGCCTGACCTTTTGTGTGCCAAAACCTTTAAGCAATCTCTATTTGCATTCACATAATCCAAAACATTCTGACGGCATTCCGTCAAGCAGCAATACTAAAAGTCCTAATGCAGAGTTCAAGTGGACTCTGGTACTGGCCATAAAGGGCATAAGGACACCTTAATGAGGACTGAAGAGGTTATGCATACCATAAGATTATAGTAGTTTGGGTATAGGAATTTAACTGATCAGCAGATACAGAAATCACAATTATTAAAATTTCTCTTTACTCACTAGCTCACATTAGAAAAATCACTCTTGCTCCAGCAGTTAAAGCAATTCCAAAAAGTATGGGGAGGACGACGATGGTGATGGGAGACCAATGCTCAAATGTCAGCTAACAAAATTAGAGAAACAGATGGGTCAAGAAATCAAACAAGAGAAATTATTAACCCCACAGCTTGGACAGACTACTTGTATGATGTCACTGAAGCATCAGTGGTGGCTTGAAAGTGATGCAAAAGAAGGGAAGACAGACATATTTCTGTGAAATGGAGCAGCCATTTTTCAAACTGTTCAGAATTTGTTTAAACACTTGCTCAGAGATGAGAAATGTGGTATCAAACATTCTCAACCTAATCTTGCAGTGCACACAAGCTATGTGGAAAGGAAAATTGGGCACTTACCTCTGAATTTTTGTTCTCCGGGGGATCCTCCTGGACGGCCAGTCAGACAGTAGGGTAGATCCCACCGATCACCAGTAGGAGGCAGACAATCAAGTTTGAGGAGCCTACTAAGAGGGACCTATCCTCAGCTCCCCAGAATGTAAAGCTCTACTCCTTAATTGAACTAGTAATACTAACTAAAACTGAGAACTAAACAGTAGTGCTCTTAACTCCGCCCTAACCAAATAGACTCCCGACCCTGGTCACTGAATAACAGTGTTAGAACCAGGACTCTGAGTTCTCTTTTTTTAAACACCACAGAGTTGACCTCACTCCGGGTGGGGACTGGCCATCCAGAAGGATCTCCCGGAGAAGGAAAATTCAGAGGTAAGTGCCCAATTTTCCTTTCTCCCGGGGGATCCTCCTGTCTGTCCAGTCAGGACAGTAGGGACGTACCAGAGCAGTATGCCAGGCTTAAGGGAGGGGAAAACATTTTTTTTTTAAAAGGAGGGAGGACTCGATAGGTGTGTGCGGACATAAGCTGTATCAGAGTACTCCTCATAGGATCGCCTGCAGTACCCGTCTCCCAAAGGCTGCCTTGGCAGAGTCCTGTAGGGGGATACTATAGCGCTTGGTGAATGAACGGACTGAGGACCAAGCCGCAGCATGGCAGATCTCTCCGTAGGAAGCAGTATTCCGAAAGGCCTGAGATGTTGCTGCCCCCCTGAGGGAGTGAGCAAACACCCCTGCCGGGGGAAGCTTCCCTTCTGCCTTGTAGGCTTTGGTAATACATAGGGTCATTCATCTGGCTATCAAGGCTTTGGAAGCCTTCAAACCCTTCCTCTGAGGGTTATAGGGCACAAACAGGGCCGATGTTTGTCTAAAGACTCTTTGTTTTGTGGAGGTAAACTTTTAAAGCTCTCCTCACATCTAGTGTATGCCACACCCGCTCTAGGGGGTGTGAGGAATTTGGGCAAAAGGATGGTAGAATGATCACCAGCTCCCTATGAAATCAGGTATCCACCTTGGGGCTGAAGGCTGGATCCAGCCTCAGGGTCACTGAGGACTCCTTAAAGGAACAAGTGCGGGGTCTATAGAAAGAGTCCCGAGCTCTGAGACCCTCCGCGGCGAAGTGATGCCCACTAGGAAAGCTAACTTCCGGGACAGATAGTATAGGGAAACCTGGGGAAGAGGTTCAAACGGAACCTTAGTGAGGGCCCTAAGGAGAAGATTCAGATTACAGGAAGTGAACCTGTGGACCACTGGGGGAGGTAAGATCCTAGCTGCCCTGAGGGAACGTCTAATGTGAGGGTGACATGAAATCTTACGGCCTTTCACTGTCCCCAATACACTATTGAGGGCTGCTAGCTGTGTCTGCAAGGTGTTAGGTTTCAACCCTTTATCTAACCCCTCCTGAAGGAAGTCCAGGACTACTCTGACGGACGCCCTCTCTGGCCTAAAAAGTCTAGTCTCACATCACCTTGCAAAGGTGAACCAGGTGCTTTGATAGATGTCTCGTTGCTGGTCTTCTGGACTGGAGCACTGTATCTAAGACCCTTCTGGAGTAGTCTAGTCTACTTAACGCTCTCCGTTCAATTTCCAAGCTGTCAGCTTGAGGGACCCTGGATAGTCGTGCAGGATCGTACCCTGAGAAAGAAGGTCTGGCCTTGATGTTCGTCTGAACGGAAGATGTGGGCTGAGGTCCTGTAAGTCTGCGAACCACGGTCTCCGTGGCCAGTAAGGGGCCACCAGGATGACGGTTGCTTGCTCTTTCCTGATTTTCGCTATTGTCAGCTGTATGAGTGGGAATGGTGGGAACGCACAGAGGAGACCCCGAGGCCAAATGCAATTCAATGCGTCGAAGATGATTGTTTTGTGATTCGGGTGTCGTGAGATGAAGCTCTCCATCTTCACGTTGTTCGGTGAGGCGAACAGGTCGACTGAGGGAGGACTGAAATGGTTATCTATGGCCCTGAAGGACGAGGGGTGAAGGGACCATTCTCCCTGATCTAGTTGCACCCTGCTGAGCCAGTCGGCCTGTGTGTTGGCTTGGCCCTTGATGTGGATTGCCCTGAGAGACTTCAAGTTGTTCTCTGCCCACCTGATGAGAATGGATGCCATCTGGTGTAGGGTCTCGGATCTGGAGCCTCCCTGATGGTTCACGTAGGCTTTTGCTACTGTGTTGTCGGTATACGCTAGCACATCTTTGTTCCTCAAGACTGGCGTCAGTCTCCGCAGAGCTAGATAAATTGCCCTCAGCTCTAGCCAATTTATATGGTGGGTCTTCTGCCAAGGAAGCCACTTGCCTTGTGCTGTGTGTCCCTGTGTGTGCACTCCCCAAGCTTGGAGACTGGCGTCTGTTAGAGTAGTTCTCCTTGGGTTGGAGAGGGCATTCCGGGAGCAAATCTGTCTGGACGAGACCACCACACCAGGGACCTCTTTAGTGATGGGGACACCACAATCCAGGGATTCCTTCCCTGAGTCAGGGCATCTTGCCACGGACACAGAAATCATTGTAGGGGTCTGGAGTGGAACCTGGCCCACTGAATGATCCCTAGGCATGAAGTCATAGCTCCCAGGAGGCTCGCGAGGGTCTTTAGTTTGGACTTGTGAGCCCTTGTGACTTGTCGGATGAGAAGTAGGAGCTTAACTGCCTCTGTTTTGAGAGGAATAGTTTGTACTGTTTGGTGTCCAAGTCCACCCCTAGGTGTTCCAGGATTTGAGTGGGAGCAAGATGGCTTTTCTTCTGGTTGATGATGAAACTATAGTCTTGCAGGTACTCTTTTACCCCGCTCACGTCGTTTCGTGCCTGAATGCAAGATGGAGATCTGATGAGAATGTTGTCCAGGTACGAGTGTAATTTGATTCCTTCCGTTCGCAGATTCGCGACCAGGGTGATCAGCACTTTGGTGAACGTTATTGGGGAGGTTGCCAGACCAAACAGCAGAGCCGTGTACTGTCAGTGCTGCTGCGCATAGCTGTATCGAAGTCATTGTCTGTGAGACAGTCGGAAAGGCACATGCAGGTAAGCTTCCTTTAAGTCGAGGGCCGTCAGCCATTCCCCTTAATGCTGTTCGTATCAACTGTAGGGTCTCCATTCTGAATTTCTGTATCTTGAGAGCTTGGTTTAGTCTTTTTAGATCCAGGATGGCTCTCCATCCATCCAACTTTTTGGGAACCAAGAATAGGATGGAGTATAGGCCTTGGCCGTATTTGAGTGGTGAACCCTCCTCTATTGCTCTGATGGAGAGGAGTCTGTAGATTTCTGATTGCATGCCTATCTGTTTGTCACTGTTGCTGGATACTGGAGATGTGCAGAAGTACTGGGAGGGGGAGTGATGGAATTCTACTGCGTACCTCAGTCTGACAGTCTGGAGGACCCAGGCATCTGTGGTAGTAACAGCCCATCGTGCCGCGAACTATTGTAGTCGTCCCCCCAGTATTTGCTGTTCGCGGAGGTAGGGCGTTGTACAGTCAGGCGTCCAGCTTGGGGCGTCCTGCTCCTTGTCACTGTCTGTTTCTGTTGTCGTTTCCCTTCTGTTTTTGCCACCGCTGTTTGTATCTCTGCTGGCTTCCCCCTGTGTGGAAAGAAGGGTCGTCTGGTACCCCCTGCTGGGGTATAGGGTGCATTGAAGGGGCGAAAAGTCTTCTTTTGGATCCCCACGCTCTGTAGGGTCTGTTTCTTGGTCTTGTCCGTTGCGTCAGTCAATACCTTATCCAGGCACATGCCAAATAACTTGCGCCCCTGGAAAGGTCTGCCAACCAGTGCATTTTTGGCTGTGTTATCGCCCTTCCACGAACTCAACCATAGGTGGTGATGGGTTGCGACGTTGGAAGCGGCCGCTTTAGATGCCCAGCCAAGGATGTCGATAGATGAATCTGCCATGAAGGAGTAGGCTAGATGTATCCTTGTGGACAGTACCCTGGTCATCTTCTCTGAGACCCCAGGGTCCGACGTTCTCTTAATCCAGACTATTAAGGCTCTGGAAAAGTATGAAGAGACTGTAGCCATCTTGATAATTGATGAGACTTTGTCAAAGTTTCTTCTCAGATTGCATTCAATGCCCTTATTTGTCGGGTCCCTTGGGAAACACTCTCCCTCCACGGGGAAGACTGAGTTTCTGGCCAGGGAAGCCGCCGCCACATCCACCTTCGGAATAGACAGAATGGAGTTCTTTTTCTTGGTGAAGAAATACAGGGATAGCTAGGCTCTGGTCATCTTGGAGGCCCTGTTGGGATTCTGCCATTCTTTCCTGATTATTTTTTCATAAGCTTTATCTAAGATCATTCATCTATCCCTGTCCCTTGCTCTGGGAAGATACTCTCTCGCTTCCTCTTCTTCCTCAGAAGTGGACGAGGAATCCTTTTCCTTCTTTTGCTTTAGGTGGAGCGCTTTTACCACCAGATCATATATTTGATCTCTGTACTTGCCTGGAAATTGCCTGTCAGGATCGAGGGAGGAGTCCAGCTCAGCCTCCTCCATTTCTCCTCCTACTGACAGGTCCTCCTCGCTCTCCCTTTCCCCCTCAGAAATCTCCCCTTCTTCTTCTGTGGCCTCTGCGGGGGGTGACTTGTCTCCCTGCCTGGCCCTTTTCCTGCACCTGGGGACCCTTTCCTCCTCTGAGGATTGGCTAGACATGACCTCCTCTCGCTCCTCTTCTGAGGAAGCCGGTGAGTTGAGAAGCCGGGAGGGCCTGCAGGGCTTCTTGGGAAGGGGTTGCTTGCCCTTTCCTGCCCCCTTGGACTTGCCCTTAAAGTGTCCTGTACCCCTTGGGGGGGGAGAAGACCTCTTCCTTCTGAGCTCCGAGGGGATCTCCCTAAGGACCGCCATGTGGGGGTCTTGAACCGGTGTGTGTGTGTTCAAGAGGGACTCACTGTTGTCGTTTGCTCAGGTGAGGCCTCCGTGGCAGCAGCTGCGGCCTTCCTTTGGGTGGCCATATTACCCCTTTCTTGCCAGCGTAAAGCTGAGTTGTGGGGGAGGGGCACCTGCTGCGCTCGCCTTGTGCTCTGGCTGTGCTCTGTAGCCCAGTAGTGGGGGAGGGGCGCCCCCTCTGAGGCCCGATCAACGTCTTCCAACCATTTGGTGGGAGGCCGGGGGGTCTGGGCTGGCGGCAGTGCTGCTGCGGGCAGGCCATCTCGCCAGGGATTCTACTCCGTTCTCCAGGCCGCACTGCTGCGGGGGGAGCGCTTGTCCAGGGCGGGCTGAGGCTTGCAGCAGACTTGGAGGGAGGGGAAGGGCCGGGCTGGCAGTCGGGATGCCGTGGGTAGTTGAGCCGGCGTCTCGCCAGAGGATCCTGTCCCGCTCTCCGGGCCACGTCGCTGGAGGGGAAGCACTCTGCCGCGCGTCGGGCTTAGGCTGCGGGCGGAGCTTGGAGACACTAGTGTGGGGAGCACGCTGACCACTGGGGATATAGCGGCGGCTGTGGCTGGCTGGCCCCCTTTCTTATTTCTATGGGCCCCCCTCCTAGCCCAAGCAGGTCTGGCCGGTTACTGCTTGCAGACAAGTCCGGAGGGGGGAGTACTGCTGCGCCTGCTCTTCGGTTGCCCCCATGCCCGGGGGGGAGGGAGTGGGGACCCGGGAGAAGCTCTGGATTCCCTCAAGGGGTGAGGGGAAGTGAACAGGGAGAATTCCTCTCCCCCTGGCACCAGGAGCTCTAACCTTCCTCAGTTCCTATTGAAACTCTCCAAAGAATTCCTGCAGCTTGCCTGCTTCCTATCTGTTCAGAGGCAGACAAACAACTGAGGAGCTGAAGATAGATCTTTCCTAGTAGGCTCCTCAAAGTTGATTGTCTGCCTCCTACTGGTGATCGGTGGGAATCTACCCTACTGTCCTGACTGGATGGAAAGGAGGATCCCCTGAAAGAAAAAATGACTAACCAACTACATCCTGTATGATATGTTTGGAGAAGGTGGGAGAACAGTGGACTTTCTTGAGTTGTTCTGTACTTAAGACAAACTTTATGCATTCACTTCAACTTGGTCTCAATGACTTTTGCTTTAGTCATTCCTTCCATTTTAAAGTTACTGAGAATAAAGTTAATTTTTAACATGGCAACTCATTTTATACCCTGAAAAGCTAACACTAAGTCCCGAGTTTAATATTTTTTGCAACTTCCTGTTGAGCCAAAGGGTTGGAAGTTACCTAGGTTTTGGATATACATCAGTGTATGGTGAAAGTTAAGTAAACCCGTAGCATGAAAGGGGTTGAAAATCTGTCATGGCTCAAGTCACGTGGCTCAAGCCAGAAGCTGGTAGTAACATGGAAAGGTAGAGTGACAAGGTTGTAAGGTACCTCAAGAGTCATCTAGTCCAGCCCCCTGCACCACTGAAGAACCTGCCACACCCTGAACATTCACTCAGAATTCCCACCAACAGCTGCAAGTAGAGACTGGGACCAACCAGGGCACACTGATGCCTGAAACAGGAAATAATTTTAGAAAAAGAACGATCCAGATGTCCCAAACAGGCAAGCCACACCCATGCTCCAGGGGAAGGCGAAAAACCCTTAATCAATTGCAAAGCTGCCCAGAAGGAAAATTCCTTCCTGACCCCAAATATGGCGATCAGTTAGACCCTGAGCATGCGTGCAGGCCCCACCACCAAGGCACCTGATATACAATATAGTACCCAGGCTTCAGAATGCCCTGACAGCTGCATCTCCAGCCGCCGTCAACTTTGATGCTACAGGAAGAAAGGGAAGGAAAAAACCCCAACATGTATTGCTGGGGGTGGGGGGGAACACTGTCCTGTAGTATCAAATAATGAAAACGCCTCACAAGATATAAGCCATAAATTTATCCAACTCCATTTAGAAGCTATTCAAATTATTTGCTCCCACAACTGCCCCTGGAAGCGTGTTCCAGTAGTTCACTACTCTAATTGTTAAAAACCTTATTTCCAGCCTAAACTTACTGATAACCAGCTTGAATCCATTAGTTCTTGTACCCACACTCCCTTTTAGTCCGAACAAATCTTCCCCTTCTATTGCGTTAACTCCCCTGATATAGTTATACAATGTAACCATATTTTCCCTCAGTCTTCTTTTTGATGGCTAAGTCAGCCAAGCTCCTTCAGCCTCATCTCATAGGATAAGACCTCCATCCCTCTGATCATCCTGGTAGCTCTACGTTGCACTTGTTCCAGTTTAAGTTAATCCTTCTTAAACATCGGTAACCAGAACTAAACACTACTCCAGATGCGGTCTTACCGGAGCCCTATACAGAAGCAACAATACCTTCCTATCCCCCTCTTGGGGACTCCACTAGCTCACCTCTCAACACAGCCTTTTGTTTTCTTCCAGTTAACCAGCTAACGAACCCATCTAACTATCTTTTTGTTAATTCCCATATTTTCAAGCTTAAGCAGTAATTTATCCATGTGGCACAGTATCAAATGCCCTACCAAACTCCAAATAAACTAAATCCACTGCATTCCCTCCATCCAAAAAGTCAGGTTTTGTTTTCTTCAAAAAAGGATATTAGATTGGTCTGGCATGAGTAAGACAATGCTGCATTTCATCATGTTTTCCCTTTTAAATCAAAGGGAAATTAATGATATTCTGTTTTTGTACACTTCCTCCAAAGTCACTGGCAGAAATGGGATTCTGGGCTAGATTGACCATTGGTCTGGCTGTTATGTTCTCAGTGGATTTGTGCTGAAAATATACTATAACAGAAGTGGGCCAACTGTAGCTCTAGAGCCACATGCAGCTCTGGGCCCCATTTACTTTATTTATTTATTTATTTATTTTATTTAATAAAATTTAATATGCCACCCCCTTCGTGCTTCAGGCACCTCGGGGCGGCTAACACAATAATAAAACAACTATATAAAACAACAATACATATAAGACAACTGAATCTGGGGCTAAGAGACAAAAACCCAACCAAGTCCCGCCCCCTCTCCCCACTACCCCTCTCCCCTGCAAAACGCCTGGTGGAACCACCAGGTTTTAAAGCAATTATGGAAGGAGGGGACATCGGGGATGAATGGGCCTCCACCAGGAGGAAGTTCCACAGCCTCGGGGTGGTCACTGAAAATGCCCTTTCCATGGTCCACGTAAGAGAAACCGGGGAGACCTCACGAAGGGTGCCCCCGGCGGACCACAGGGGACAAACCAGAACATGGGAGGTGAGGTGGTCTCACAGATAAGTGGGGCCTAGACCATATATAAGATAAATAAATATATAGGGCTTTATAGGTGAGAACCAACACCCTTGAATCAGGCCCAGAAGACAATAGGCAGCCACTGCAGAACTCGGAGCACTGGTATAAAACTCTCTCGGTGCCCCATCCCCATGAGGAGATGGGTCACTGCGTTCTTCACCAGCTGCAGTCTCTGAACCTTCAAGGGTAGCCTCACATAGAGCACGTTACAGTAATCCAGTCTTGAGGTAACAAAGGTATGGATGATGGTGGCCAGGTCCAAGTCCGAGATATATGGCCGAAGCTCTTATTGGATGTAACTGACAAAAAGTGCTCCTCGTCATGGCCACCACCTGAGCCTCCAGGCAGAGCCAGAAATAGGGGAGCACTTCCAGACTTTGAACCTGCGGGACCCGGGAGGAACGGATCCCATCAATGATGGGGGACACCAACTCTCCCCCCCCCTTTACTCACCAGCATCACCTCCGTCTTTCCAGAATTCAGCTTCACACAGCTCGCCCTTATCCAGTCCCCCACAGCTGCCAAGCACAGAGACTGCCAGGTCTGGGTCGGATGAAAAAGAGAGGTATAACTGAGTGTCATCGGCGTACTGATGGTACTGTACGCCGAATCCTCTCACAACCTCACCCAGCGGCTGCATATACACGTTGAACAGGAGGGGGGACAGAATGAAACCTGGTGGAACCCCGCACATGAGGCAGGGGGGACCATGAATTCTCCCCCAGCACCACATGCTGGGTTCTTCCAGGCAGGAAAGAGCAGAACCATTTGAGAAGAGCCCTACCCAACCCAGCTTAGTCCTGCAAGCAAGTCACTAGCATCTCATGGTTAACAGTGTCAAAAGCTGCTGATAGATCTAATAGAATCAACAGAGTAGATCAAACCTGATCCACCTCCCGGCAAAGGTCATCGACCAGGGCCACCAGTGCAGTCTCACTGCCATAACCTGGGTGAAAGCCAGACTGCAAAGGATCTAAAAAAGAGATGCAGTCCAGGTGCCCCTGGAGCTGTTGGGTCACCACCCTCTCAATAACCTTCAGGTTAGAGACAGGTTGATAGTTGGCAAGGGAGTCAATGTCAAGTGATAGCTTCTTGAGCAGAGGGCGTACTGCAGTCTCCTTCAACCTCCCCAACATTTTGCCTTCTCGAAGGGAAGCACTGACAACCCCTGCCAGCAACTGCCCTAGTGTCTCCCAGCTGGCCTTAACCAGTCAGGACGTGCAGGGATTCAGTTCACAAGATGTGGTTCCCACAGCCTCCAGGACCCCCTCCACATCAGTAGGTGACACTGTCTGGAACTGATCCAACAAAACTGGACACGATGGGGTCTCTGCAGCCTCTGGTTCTCCAACTGTAATAAACATGTCGAAGTCATGGTGAATGTGAGCAATTTTATCCACAAAATAATCAATGAATAAGTCACAGCGCGCGCTGGAAGACTCCAGCTCCAGGTGGAGAGAGGCTGGACTGACCAACCCCTTCACCACCCGAAAAGCTTAGCTGTGAGACTTTGCGGATACTATGAGGGCAGCAAAGAACCACCTCTTTCTGTTCTCACAGCCACGGCACAGGTTTCAAACTGACTATGCTGCAATCTGTCATCTTCAGTACGAGTGTGGCGCCACCGTCGTTCTAACCGCCTCCTCATCTGCTTCAGCTGTTGCAGGTTCTCCGTGTACAACGGGGACCTGTGATGTCAATGCCTGGAAGTTTTGTGTCAATTACCCTATTGCCTCAGAAAGCCAGCAAGAGGCATCTCTAGTCAGTTTCATGTCAATTACATCTGGCCTCACTTAGTACTTTTGACTCTGTATACAAAATACGTTTTCATACAGAGTGAAAGGTACTGAGTGAAAAGTCTGCAACCTTTGACTCCATATGAAAAGTTGCAGGCTTCTGACACTGTATGAAAAGTCACGTAACTTTCCTTATGCTGTTTTTCTAACACAAATGGCAGTCAGTGGCTGCTCAACTGCATATGCACCAGCCAGCAGAACTGGATTTTTTAAATGTTTAACAACTCATTTTTGGCTGCACCAATCATTTTCATGCTACACCAGCACTTGATCTAGATCTCAAGCTCCAAGGCTGTGAAATCTGGGGGCTCAACTCATCAGGGGGGAGGAGATATCAATGATTCAAAATCTTCAGGATGCTGTACATTTTGACCACAACCAATTATTAAACTTTTAAACAGTTATAACTTTTGCTTTTCTGGCTGGAATGTCTTCAAACTTTATACATATGATGGTCCTCACAAATAAGTCATGGATAAATTTTCAGAACTGTATTTCAAACTGTTTTCTCAATATCGGGGCTTCGGCAGTCCCCAGTTTATAATGGAGAGCAGTTCTGCCTTTAACCTTCTTGCAGCTATGCTGCAAGTAAATCAGAAGAGCATTCAGTGAATCTGGAAGGTAAATTTTAAGATGTTGCATTTTTAAACTTTCCTTTGATAAATTACCTGAGACTCACTGATATAGCAAGAGGCCAAGAGAAGGAGGAGAAGAAATCAAAAAGGTACTTTACATGGGTAACAAGGACATCCATAATTAGATACAATCTTTAAAAAGATACACGAATTCATGCCTCAAGGCATAACTATACTGCCAAGTTTAAGGAAGCATGGGGATATGAAGTGGAGTCAGGTAGGGCGTGCCACACTGAGCTGTCCCTTGACAGGTGCCTGTGAACGGACACTTGAACTGGTTAGCTGAAGCACAGTACAGTTAAAAGGAACTAGGTTAGTGAGGGCTTAGAACAGAGAACTATAGATTCAGAGAGGGCCTGACTTTACATTACTACTACTACTACTACTACTTAGCATTTCTATAACACTACTAGTTGTATGCAGCGCTGCACAGATACACATAACAAAGACAGTCTCTTCTCCATGGAGCTTACAATCTTATCAAGACACAGACAATATGAATTGGCTAAGTCTTGGAACGACAGGTTTGAAGATTCAAAAGCTGGGGGTGGAAGTATATGGAATCTGTCACCTTCATTTTATCTCACTTCTGTCAGGACAGGTTGCCTTTAGAAATTATCTTGTTACAAAAATAAAACTTGTGGTTACTCAGACAAAATTTTAGATGTCTGTGCCCATCCTCATTAACCCCTGCCATTTGCAGAGGACTTGTGGGAAATCTCTAGAAGCGTAGTGTAGTAGGGAACTCTTATACTTTCTCTGAAGCATTTGCTACTTGGTAACAGCTAGACAGGATACCTAACTTAACAGATCTGAATACTTTCCTGCCTTCTGCCATCCTTCTGTAGCTCTATACAAACAATCTCTACACGTTTTAGGAAATGCAGCTTCCAAACTAGATTGTTTCATATACAGATCACTAGTCCCATAGCTACTCACCCTCTCCTTTATAAATTCCAGTTTTTATTCAAGTTTTTTCTTAAAACTGGTATCTTACTGTAACACACACACGAATAGCCTTAAACCCCATGTGAAAGTTGTCAAATGGAGAGAGTACTTTTGGTGTGCTATAAGGGACAGGTGGTGATCTGAATTGTTTCTGGAAGACTTGGTTTGTCACCATTACAACACACAGGCAAAAAATACTCTAGTCCTCCTTGTATGTTATTTCTCCCCACGGCCTGGTTCTTGCTTTACTGCATGTTTCCTTTAGTAATTTAAGAAGCATATTGCAAGAGGATAGGAAAACAATGAAATTCACGTACTAAATTTAGATCTACTGATCCCACTATAATCTTTGACTTGAGAATAAACTGAGAAACAGTTTTGACAGATCCTTTCACATTTCATTCCTAGAGTGATGGACTTATCTGGTAAAGCCATACTGAGAAAGTCAACTCGTAAGATACAAATTACAAGAAAGCTGGACATTTCAGGCATGAAGATCTATTGTTCCCTCCAATATGCATTCTTAATCCCTATTCATATTAATGGAACCTCGTATCCTCACCAAGAGAACAATTCTCATGTTGAATGTATTCAATCATTCCATAAAGTGACATACAAGCATGAAATTCAACAGCTGTATGACGCTAGCTTACACATTAGTTCCTGTCTTAAATGTGTTAGTGCATACATTTATAGTAATGTCACAAAGGTTTTACCATTATTATGGGTTCAAATTCACCCTATGCTGGCAATGACGACAGTTTATGGCCATTTAATGGTGGAGTTGCAGCCTATGGGGGAAGAGACCATTTTGTGTTAATAAATCTGATTCTGTAGAGGTAACATGGTTACCTAAACATGGTTCACTAAAACCTTTTGAGAGGCAGAGAAAGGAGCATTACACTTCAGCCAACCTTGACGTACAACTTAAGTCTCCTTGGAGAAAGCAGCCCTCTTCATCCCCAAAGGCTCAGTGCATTGCCTTCACAATACTCTTTACCTAGCTAGTTAAGACTACACTATTAGCTTCAATTTTGCAAGATCCCAAATTATTTAATTTATTTACTTATTTTACATACTTATACCCTGCCCCTCCTGCTAATAGCAGTTTGGGGCGGTTAACAATATAAAAAATTAAACATAAAATAAAATACAACAAAGTAAATGTAACACTATAAAACCATATAGTGAAGCACCAAAAATAAAAAGCCCACAACCCCTCACCCTCGCACCCCGTACCCATCTCCCTCACCGAAAGCCTGGCAGAACAGCCAGGTCTTGTATCGTTGTCTAGAGGAGGAGAGGTCCGGGGCCACACAGACCTCTGCAGGGAGGAGGTCCACAGCCTTGGTGCGGCCACCGACAACGCCGTCTCCATAGTTTCCCCCCTGAGACACTCGGGGCACTTCAAGAAAGGTGCTCCCAGTTGACCACAGAGGTCAATCCAGAGCCCTGGGAGTGAGGCGGTCCCACACTCAAGCAAGGCCCAGGCTATATAGTGCTTTATAAGTAAGTACCAACACCTTCATCCTGAAAACTACTGGCAGCCAGTGCAAAGAACGGAGCACTGGTGTACTGTACTCCCAAACAACACGTCCCCATAAGGAGGCAGGCCGCCACATTCTGCACCAGCTGCAGCCTCTGAACCATCAACATGGGTAGCTCCATGTAGAGCGTGTTAAAATTGTCTAGTCTTGAGATGATGAAGGCATGGATGATAGTGGCCAGGTCAGTGTCTGAGATATACGGCTGAAGCTGCTGCACAAGATGTAGCTTGCGGAATGCACTCCACACCACAGCCCCCACCTGGACACCCAGGCAGAGCTGAGAGTCAGGGAGCACTCCCAGACTACGAGCCTGAGGGACCAGTGGGAGAGCAAACTCCATTAATGACGGGGGACTCCAACCTCACCTCCCTCCCCACTATCACCACCTCGGTCTTGTCGGGATTCAGCTTCCGATAGCTCATCCTCATCCAGTCCCCCACAGCCTCCAGAGACCGAGTAAGCACCAAGACTGCTGGGCCTGGGTCCGATGAAAAAGAGAGGTAGAGTTGGGTGTCATCAGCATATTGGTGACACCGATCATCAAAATTTCTCACGACCTTGTCGAGCAGCTGCATATACACATTGAACAAGCGAGGGGACAGAATAGAACCTTGCGGGACTCCACAGAAGAGGTACCAGGGGGATGATGAGCAGTCCCCCAGCACCACTCACTGAGTTCTCCCAGACAGAAAGGAACGGAACCATTCAAGAACAGTCCCGCCCAACCCAGCTCGGTCCCGCAAACGAATCACCAACATCTCGTGATCAACGTCAAAGGCAGCCGACAGATCTAACAGAATGAGAAAGATTGATTGACCCTGAACCAATTCATCAAAGCCATAAGCGCAGTCTCAGTGCCACAACCCGGACGAAAGCCAGACTGCGAGTTATCTAGGAAACTGATGTGATCAAGATGCTCATATAGCTGCTGAGTCACAACCTGTTCAATAACCTTCCCTAGAAATTGAAGGTTAGAGACAGGCCAGTAACAGGCGAGGGAGTCAATGTCGAGTGATGGTTTCTTGAGCAGAGACTGCACCACAGCCTCCTTGAGGCAGCATGGCACTCTGCTGTCCCAAAGGGAGGCACTGACCACCCCAGCCAGCATGGGCACAGATCCAGTTCACAAGAGGTGGCTCTGACTGCCCCAAGAAAAACCTCTGCATCAGTGGTCTGCACCCGCTGAAACCGATCCCACAAAACCGGACAGGACAGAGCTTCCATAACCTCTGATTCTCCTATTGAAAAATGTATGAAGGCATTAAATGCAAATAATGATTCCTTCTTTAGTTTTTTTCAAATGTAGGTATAGTAATTTGGTACTACTTCAATGGAGTGTTTTAAAGCATGTTACCATGGAGTGACTTCATTTATACATTTACTGTAATGCTCTTTGCATCTTTCTAGTCTTTATTATTAATTATGTAGTGCCAGTGGTGTATCTGGCGATGTAAAATCAAGTTATAGACAGACCCCTACCCATAAGGGGCTTACAATCTAAGAGACAAAGGATGGGGGAGGCAAGGGAGAGAGAATCAGGAGAGACAAGAGCACATTCAGGAGGTTGAAAAGTTGCAGGTACTTCACTTAGTTACAGGGAAATAGATTTATTCTGTGCAGGAGACTGTTGGGGGAGCGGGGGGGGGGAAAGAGAAACAAGACTTTCAAAACTAGACCAGAGTAACGTAGGATTTCAACAGATCTGGCAACACATTTTTGAAATGTCACCCAATATACCAGTGTTTATGGATCAATAATTACTAGGGGTGGGAACTCCGGTTCTCCCGAGATCTGATACTGCCGGTATTTGGGTGTATCGGCTTAAACCGATATTTACCTGTACCAGCATACCGGATTTTTAACATTGGCAGCGGTACCATATTTTTTACATTGCGGCCACTGAAGTCAATAGCCGCAAGGTAAAAAATCTGGTGCCGTGGCAAATGTTAAAAATCCGGTATACTGATACATCCTGTATCTGGTATTCTCCCCGGTGCCCCACCCCTAATAATTACTGACAATTAGGTCAAGAGTATTGAATTCCTACTGGACAAATATTTAAGGTAGAAACAGTAAACCTTCACTTTGCCAAACTTCAATTAGATCTTAAGTTACTGCAAGAAATTGGATGCAACAACAGACATATTTAGCCGAATGATTGAAAGAAAGATAAGGCAAATTACATGCAGATGGTAAGTACTCTATTTTTAAGTTCTCCACTAATGATTATTACGTTTTATTTTTGCTATTATGACACACACATCCTATTAAACTCATTTGTTTTAACAATAAGAGTGTTTGTCTTTTTGAACTGTACAGTCAATTGTCTGATTACACAGAATGCAAAATCTTGTTGTATTGCTAGGTATGAACTTTACAAGTAGGCACCCATAGAGATTAGGAGTCGTTTTATGGATGAAATTGGGGTTCACACCTGTTTGTGGCCCTGATCCTGCAATTTCCAGATTTAAATATGGATCTGTATTTAAAAACTTCTACCCCACTCCCTCCAGTCTTACAGCAGCTCAGGACAGCTTACAAAACATTTAAAAACAATTATGGATTTGTATTTAAAACCAATTAAAACCTCTTAAAATCTTTTTTTTTAAAAATCAAAAAGGAAATCACTGCACATGAACATGAATGACTGCCAAACCATTCTGCGCATGCATAGTGATTCCCCCCCCCTCCTCCTCAACCTTTTAAAGGGATTTTAAACTGAACTGCAACTGGCTTTTTTGGCCCAGTTTTGGTTTGGTACAGATTGATTCATAAGGGCTTCTTACAAAAGCTTACGAATCACCCTGAATCCATAAGACCACCCCTAACGAGTGGTGGCTTGGCAGCTCCAGGAGCATCTGGACCGTATCAGCTTTCTAGATCCTTTGCAGTCCAGTTTTTGGAGATTGTGCTTGTGGCTTTTGGTCGACAACTTCTACATTGAGTTGGACCAGGATCGATTGATCCTATTATATCTCTCAGCTGCATTTGATACCATTGATCATGAGATCTTGGTGGCTAGCTTGCGGGACTGAGCCGAGGTGGGTGGAACTGTTCTTCAGTGGTTATGCTCCTTCCTGGCCAGGAGAACTCAACGTGTGGTAGTGGGTGATTGTTCATCTTCTCCCTGGGATCTCACATGTGGGGTCCCGCAAGTCTCTATTTTGTCTCCTCTCTTGTTCCATGTGCACATGCAGACTTTGGGTGAGGTTGTCAGAGGGTTTGGTGTGCGGTGTCAATCAATCAATATGCTGGTGACACCCAACTTTACCTCTCCTTTTCAGCTGACTCAGGTCTGACAGCCTCAGTGCTTACCTGGTGTTTGACGGCTTTAGGGGACTGGATGAAGGCAAGCTGTCTGAAACTGAACCCTGACAAAAGTGAGATGATGCTGGTGGGTAGGGCCAAAGGAGTGGTGGCTCCTGTCATTGACGGGGTCTGCACCCTGTCGGTTCCTCAGGTTTGGAGCCTAAGGGTGCTCCTTGACCCGCGTGGATGCCCAGGTGACGGCTGTGGCAAAGGGAGCATTTTGCCAATTACACCCGGTGTGACAACTTCAGCCTTATGTCTGATTCCAACTTGGCCACCAACATGCATGCTTTCATCACCTCAAGACTGGACGACTAACACACTTTATGTAGGGCTACCCCTGGTGACAGTTTGGAAAACGCAGCTGGTGCAGAACACGGCGGCCCATCTCCTCACAGGGATGGGTCGTCGCGAGCACATTACACCAGTGGTCCGGTCTCTGTACTGGCTGCCTATAGTCTTCCAAGCCCAATTCAAGGTGTTGGTTTTGACCTATGAAGTCCTTTATGGTCTGGGCCCCGCATATCTGCAGGATCGCCTCACCCCCCGCGTCCTGGACTGGCCCCTGCCGTTGGCTGGGAGAGTCCTCCTTGGAGTCTCCATATCTCGGGTGATGACGATGAGGAGGGCGTTCTCGGTGGCCACACTGAGGCTGCGGAATTCCCTCCTGATAGAGGCCCGCCTGGCCCCGGACATCCCCTCTTTCCGTAGACAACATAAGACTTGGCTATTCTGCTGGGCTTTTGGCAAGGGAGACGGGTGAAGGTGTGTGTTTATTTTTCTCTACTGTGGGATCTTTACATTGATTTTATTTTTATTATGTTTTTTAAAAATATGTTGTGAGCCACTCCAAGCTGCAGTAGCAGGAGGGGGCAGCCTATAACACTGAGGAATAAAATAAATAAATAAACAAACAGAGATGCAGTAGTTTGAGTAAAGAAACCATTATATTAGTAATACCAGGGGTGATTAACAAAGTAACAGCAAATGAATGCAAAGAATGAAGATGCACTAAGCAATGGATTATAACAGCTCTAGTTGGGTTTGAGAGACTGTAAAGGACCTTTTCAAACAATAGGAATACTATGCACAGTATGTCAATACTATAGCCCATAGCTACATTTTGTTCATGCCTGAGGAAGGGCTGTGGTGTGGCCCAAACACTCTCTCACCAAGAGTAGTTAGTCCAGTAAAAAACATCAGAACTCTTTTGTCTTCATCTCCTAATTTAGGACCAATACAGCAGCCACCCAATCTCTCTAGTTTTTCAAAAGGTCAATCCTTTGCCACAAGAATTCCAGAGCACAACAGGACAAATTTGGAAACAAAAGTGAGGCCAAAGGTAAGCTGAATACATTAAACATGAACAGTCCAGGAATGGACATTTTGGACATTGCTAATAATGGTTTGGCAAATATCAAAGCAGAGCCATGGTAGACATGCTTTCAACATGGCTACTGCCTTGACTGGAAGCATCAGGAAACTCAGATCCTTAAATGCAACCACAGACAACCCTAGGAAATTCCTGTGTGTTGGTTGCTTCACAAAAAACTGGCACTATCTGGGAAGAGATGCAGGTAACAGTCTTTTAAACCACTATAGGATGAGCCCAATACGCACCTATTTATTTTTTTAAAAAAAGCTTAGATTCTGAGAGAGTAGAGAGGTTTCAGCTAAATAAAAAAAGATTACTAAATTGGGTTATATCCTAAAACATATGTTTAGCATAAACTCCAATTATTAATTTAATCTTGGTACAGAGATAAATTATTCCCATTCAAGGTTACTGGCGGTGATAAAAAAAACTAAGGCAATTTACTTAATCCAAAACTCCTGTGCAACAATGACTTTAGTAGCCCCACAATGCTTAACCCGAGGACTTTTACTGGCAACATGCCAGGACTTTGTAGGGTCTCATTTGCATAAACCAGAGCAGAAAGCAGGCATGCTCGCCAACCAGACTGGTTGAACAGTCACTGCCCACTTCAAGCCATGATGTCCTATACTGAAGGCCTGATGTTTTTGTGGGCCACACTTCCATATCAAAAGATGGAACTAGCTGCTGATCACACTGTAGAATCCCATGGGTTTGGGCAAAGGGAGCATTTTGCCAGTTACATCTGGTACGTTGACTTCGGCCATATGTCTCGTACTCTAATCTGGCCACGATCGTCCATGCTTTTATTACCTCGAGACTGGACTACTGTAATGCACTCTACGTGGGGCTACCCTGGGTACTGATTCAGAGACTGTAGCTGGTGCAGAACATGGCAGCTCGTCTCCTAACGGGGATGGGCCGATGCGAGCACATTACACTGGTGCTTCGCTCCCTGTACTGGCTGCAGATAGTCTTGCGGGCCCAATTCAAGGAGTTGGTGTTGACCTTTAAAGCCCTAAACAGCCTGGGCCCCGCCTACCTGCAGGACCACCTCACCTTCCAGATCCTGGATTGGCCCCTGTGATCATCCAGGGGCACCCTCCTCGAGGTCCCCCCGGGTTTCTTGGGTATCGACCTTGTGGAGGACATTCTCTGTGGTTGCGCCACAGCTGTGAAACTCCCTCCCGCCAGAGGTCCACTTGGCCATTGACCTCCCCTCTTTTCGTAGACAACGTAAGACCTGGCTGTTCCGCCATGCCTTTCCCGAGGGAGATAGGCTGCGTGGGTTAGGTTAGGGAGTAGGGGTAACTTTATTATTGTGGGGTTTTAATTGCATTTTAATCTGTTTAAATATGTTGTTAGCCACCCCGAGATGCTTTTAGCAGGAGGGGGCAGCATACAAATTTTTACAACAAACATAAACAAACAAACTCACTCGACTACATTTCCCTTTAATATACTGACTGACTGGCAGATGTCCTGTGGATATGAGCCGCGTGCAGGAACAACTATAAACTACTGTTGGGATGTTTATCCAGGCAACTGAAATAGCGATTTGGCAGCTTACAATATTATTTTTTTCCTTCGTGATTTTCATACACTTAACAGCTTGATCTAATACTTGTTCCTTACAAGTATATATTTTTACTTATCCCAAAGCTGGCTGAATTCATATTTCTGGGTAAGTATAAAGACCTCTGATCTCTCCTTGCCATGCAGGCATCTGTCTCAGCTCCATGCTAGGCAAGTGCTGAAGTGGGAGGAGACAAGCTAACACCTGACCGTGGCACAGGCATTAGCCCCACCCCTTCTGCAGCTGCTGGAAACAGACTGGAACCATGGGAAGCTTCGCAGCCAGACTCCTTCCCCATGTGGTCACTTTTTGGGGGGGCGGGGGGAGGGGAAAGAGAGGAAAAGAACGACACTTGCAAGCTTTCTCCTCCCTGCTGCACCACCACAGAGGGTTTTGCAGGGCTGCTCCTCTCTCTCCCCACTGTGCTCTCAATAACCGATTCCACATTCCCCTTGCATTGGAGGAGGAGGAGAACAGTCTCCCAATCCAGGATGTCCTCTGGTTACCCATTTGTCTCCAAATCATCTCTACACTACCCCTGGCTCCCTATTCCCTTTTTCCTGTCCTATGCCTTCAACTCAGCTGAGGTCCAGCAGCTATCTGTAACAATGGTTCTCAAACTTTTACTGAATGAGTCCTCCCCTCCCTCTTTCGTGGCATGTTTTGGGCCCCCCATCACAACACATGGATGGAGAGCATGAGTATGTACGGAGATGAATGGACATGGGGAGGGAAAGGGAAGAGGGATGGATGGATGGATATGGAGAAGAAGCGAGGAGAGATGGATGCTGAGCACTGAGCTGCTTGGAGACACTCCTCACCTCCAAGATGCTGAAGTCATGAATTGGCTGAAGCATGCTCCTTGGAACAGCTTGGAACCAACGAGAGTAATAGCTACATCCCCTGACCCTGGATGGCTGTGCGCTGGTTTCCCCTCCTGATGCACCATGGGGCCCAAGTTTTATATTATTTATAAAAGATTTCTATCCCACCCCTCCTGCCTGCAGGGCAGTTGTCTTCACTGTCCTGACTCCTGCTTCAGTTCTCAAGAGCAGGAGAATCCTGGCTTCCTCATGCTGCAGCCGCAAGTTGCCAGGAGGCTGTGGCCAGCACTCTGCCCATCGCTTCGACCATGTGCAGCCTCTCCTCCTCTCCCTTCACTGGCTCCCCCTTCCTGAACGTATCCTGTTTAAACTCCTGGTTTTCCCAATGCCTGCTAGTCTTTCCTCGTACACTTACTGTCTGCCCTCCTCTGCTGACTGCTGCTGCCAACCTCTTTGTAACCAAGCACACACACCTGAGACTTCGCATCCGCTTCAATGTTTGTCTGTCTTCTCCCCTGTCTCTCCCACTGTCCCCTCTCCCTGTCTCCCCCCCTTTGTCTTTTAGATTTTAAGCCACCGGCAGAGACAGCATCTAATTATGTGTTCTGTACAGCACCAGGTCACACGACTGGCGCTATATAAATGTTAATAATAATTATAATAATAATAATACTCTGCTCTCTAATCCCAACGGTGGCAGCATTTGGCATTCCCAGCCCCCTGCTTCCTACTCTTTCCACACCTGGCTGAATGGATGCATAAAGACACTCCCTCTGGGGACAGATTCCACCCAGCCCCAAACAGAGCCTGTGCCCTCCAGTTTGAGAACCACAGCTTTAGAGAAACCATGGCAGGAGCATGGCACATAAGTGCTCAAGTGTGGTGGATGGTGAAGAGTAAGTGCAGGTTACCAAAGGGTGTTAAAACGTTCCTGCTACTGTTTTCCAGAGCTGCTTTATGCCGTATCAAGATGCACATGGGTTTGCAACATATGCACATAGACAACAACACTCCACACACTGGAAAACGTTAGCGGGAGCTCTGATCACAACATTCAGTGAAGACAAAAGTAGTATTAGACACAGGAGACAAAAATAAAAAGTATAAATACAAAAAGGGAGAGGACTGGTTGGCCAGCAGTACTTCTGGCAAGGATCGGAGCATTATAGCAGAATACAAGTCAATAATGCAATGCATTATCTAATAAAACAATGCTATTTTGGTGTGTATTTACAAGAGTATTGTCTGAGACACAAGGAAAAGAGGAATTGGGTCCCTTACATTGGGAATTCCTTTTCTATGTCCCTCGAGGGAGGTCATTCGGACATAGGGGAGCGATCTCCTGGACGACCACTAGGAAGCAGCACAACTTTTGCTGGGAGCACGTAGGGAGAACGCTCCCCCGCCATCCCAGTAGTAATAAGCCGAGGACCAAAGCTTATCTGAAAAACTGAACATATATTAGTAAAACAGTCCCCCGAAGGGGCAACAGTTAACTAAATAACAACAGTGAACTAATCTCAGCGCCCAGGTAAACCTGGGTGGGACGAATGACCTCCCTCGAGGAACATAGAAAAGGAATTCCCAAGGTAAGGGACCCAATTCCTCTTTCTATGCCCTCTCATCCGGTAATTCGGACATAGAGAGGTACCAAAGCAGTATGTAGAACAAATGGGAGGGACTGGGCGCTTATTGAGGGTCTAGAACCCCGTGAAGCACCCACCTCTCAAAGGCAGCCTCTGCGGACTCGAAACGATCAATTTTATAATGCTTCGTGAATGTGTGGAGGCTCCTCCATGTTGCCGCTCTGCAAGTTTCTAATGTGGGAGCCCTGGCCCGGAAAGCCCAGTTAGCGGAAGCTGAACGGGTCGAATGAGCTAGGCTTCTGGTTGGAGGTACTAAGTTTAAGGCTCTATAAGCGTCTGCTACACAAGCAGAAATCCACTTGGAGATGCCTGCTTTTGAGACTTTTTTATCCTTAGAGTGAGGGTGGTAGCTCACTAGTAAGGAAGAAGATTTCCTAAAGGTGTGAGTGCGCTCTAGATAAATTTGAGAGCCCTTCTAACATCCAGAGTGTGCCATAGTTTCTCTAAAGTGTGGCGAGGCTTAGGGCAAAAAGAAGGTAGGACCACCTCCTGAGCTAGGTGGAAAAAGGAGGGAACCTTAGGTAGGAAGGTTGGATCCAGCCTGAGCAGCACAGATTCTTTCCTAAATATGCAGAACGCTGGGTCGATAGACAGTGCCCCGATTTCTGACACCCTTCTTGCTGATGTTATGGTGATAGGGAAGGCCATTTTAATTGACAAAGTAAAGCGATACTTGGTGTAGAGGTTCGAATGGAGGGCCCGTTAGTGCTTTAAGGACCACATTGAGGTTCCACGTAGGGAAACGGTGTACTACCGGTGGGGCTAAACGTTTGGCCGCCCTTAAGAATTGTTTGACGTGTCGATGCGCGGAGAATCTATGACCAGAAGAGGAGGCTATGGTACTGTCAATGGCCGATAACTGTCTCGCCAGCGTGCTGGGGTGAAGCCCTCTATCGAGCCCTTCCTGCAGGAATTGGAGGACTTGAGGAACGGAAGGCTGACGAGGTGAAATCTGACGTGACTGGCCCCAGCGAACAAAAATAGACCATGTAGACTGGTAAATCCTTCTAGCTGATTGGCGCCGAGAGGCCAAGAGTGTTTGGATTACTGGAGCTGAGTACCCCTGGGCTCGGAGAGCGGCGGTCTCAATAGCCAGGCTGTCAGCCTCAGGAACTCTGGCTGTTTGTAGCGAAGAGGCCCCTGAGTGAGAAGGTCTGGTGTTACTGGTAGAGGGTGATAGTTTCCTCTGGATAGGCTGAGCAGGTCTGGGAACCACGATCTGCGAGGCCAGAACAGGGCTACTATTATGACCGTGGCCTACCGCCTCTTGGCTCTGCTGATTGTTCTCGCTAAGAGTGGAAAGGGGGGGAAAGCGTACAGCAGGCCCTGGGGCCAAGGGTGACAGAGCGTCGTGAGCCTCCGCCTGTGGGTGTGGGCTTCTGGCGAAGAATCTCTGCGTCTTGTGATTGGAGACCGATGCGAAGAGGTCCACTATTGGGGTTCCGAAGGTGGTTACTACAAGATTGCGGGGAGAGAGTCCATTCCCCCGGGTCCAATTCTTGTCTGCTGAGCCAGTCCGCTTGTACGTTGTCCTGGCCCCTGATGTGTCTGGCTGACAGAAAGCAGATTGTCCTCCGCCCAGCTGAGAAGAAGGGAGGCTTCCTTGTGGAGGGACGAGGATCGGGATCCTCCTTGATTGTTCATGTAAGCCTGCGCAGTATTATTGTCTGTGAAGACAAGTGCATGTTGATACCGCAGCTGTGTGGAGAAGTGAAGGAGTGCTAGACGGATAGCTCTGAGCTCCATCCAATTTATGCTGTGCTCTAGTTCGTGGTGTGACCACGATCCCTGAGCCGTGTGGGAATCGAGGTGGGCTCCCCATCCGAGCAGACTGGCATCTGTTGTTAGTATGAGTCTCTCTGGTTCCGAGAGGGGAACTCCATTGGCAAACCTGTGTGTTTGTTCCCACCACTCTAGAGACTGGCGAGCGGCTCGGTTGAGGGGTATGGACACCGGCCTGTTGTTGATGATTGCTGCTTGCCAGGGCCGCAGAAGAGCCTGAAGTGGGCGAGAGTGGAAACGCGCCCA